>ML377733.1:351036-375410 GCA_005239525.1 Nicotiana knightiana | reverse complement strand
CATGCATATTTAGAACTAAAACGACCAAGAAGAGAAGATATTCAACAAAACTAAACTCGAACCAAAGATTTCAAGCTAATCGGCTAAACATAGCATAAAATGCATTTTACAGATCTAAACTAAGTCAAGAATAAACAAATGCTATAAACATGTGTCAAATAGTGAGGCATGCGGTTTCATTTTCTTTCTAACAGTGAAGCAATATCAGAGAAAAAAAAAGATAAAGGGGGGAAGGGATACCAGTGGGGTGCTAACAAACTCCGCCAGGGTTTGGAAATGATCCAAACCCACATGAATCAACAGCTCTCATCAAGAGTTGTTGACACATGTGGCTTTGAACCATTAATTGTTCCGGATCGTCCTGGTAATAGGAAACTAGGTTTTCTGCCTTTCTTAGATCTGAAATCGAAGGGACTCGAGTGTGTTTTTAGGGAGGTGGATGGTAGGATGGGGTTAAGAGGGAGGAGGGGATCATAGGGTGAAAATTTTGGGGTGATTGGAGAAGGTTCGGTGGCCGGAAGGCGGTGGGATTCTGGGGCGGCTAGGGTTTAGGTTTAGAGAGATGAGAGAGAGACGGACAGGGGGGTGTGAGGCTTTGGTGAAATGAGGGGGTGGGGTGTGGTTTGGACATATATATAGTTTAGGGATCGGATACTTCTCAGCCGTTAGATCTGAAAAGATCAACGGCTGAGATTGACACCTATTAAACGGTGTCGTTTGAACTAAGTGGGGGTCAGCCCGGGTTGAGGGATTTATTGGGCTGGGTAGGTTTNATATTCCTAATTAATCTATAATTTAATGAATAAAAATGATTAGTTTTAGTAATTAGTTATTAAAACTACATTACATTAAATAATCATCACTCGTCTATTATTCAGTTAATTATAACTTTATAATTCAATGATAATAGTGATGCAATTTTGAACAAATTCAAAAAGATGAATTATGTATATGCCAAAAATACAAATCTTTCACAATTAATCACTGAAAATCAACAAAATCTATGAAATTAATTTATTTATCGAATTTTGTAGGAGCATTTAGTAGGTGAAAAATCACATGCTCACAAACATCAATTGCATTTCCTAGACTTTCAGGATCAGGAATAAGCATCGACAAAATAAAATCCTCTTGCTTCATGCATAGCCAAGGTAGTAAATTATAAGGAATAAGTACAACAAGCCAAATGCTATACGGGGTTCTAGAGCTTCCAAATGGTTGAAACTCATCACTAGCAAGTCCAAGTCGAACATTACGAGGTTCATCGGCGAAAGATTGGTGAAGTTCATCAAACTTTTTCCATGCCATTAAGTCAGCTAGGTACCTCATTATTCCATTGTCAACTCTTTTGTCATGATTTCATGTTATTAAAGATGATATCTTTGAGGACATAAACAACTTTGGAGTCTTGGCTTTAAGGGAGAATAACGTAAAATCGTGTGCGCTATCTTTTTCCCACTCTTAAATTTAGTTTCTCCCAAATCTTTCCATCTAGACGCTCCACAAACTTTGCAAGATTCAAGAAACTTGTCATCCTTCTAATATAACATACAATTATTCTTACACGCGTCAATCTTCATGTAAGAAAGTCCAATATCATGAATTATCTTCTTTGCCTCGTAATATGAATCTGACAAGTTTGATTCGTCAGGAAATAGATCTTCCTTCAACATCTTCAACAACATTGCAAATGACTCATGATTCCAATGCCCAATACTTTTGATATGAAGCAATTTAACCATAGTAGAAAGTTTAGAAACTTTTGAATTTTGGTACAATGGTTTCTCAAAATCCTTTAAAAGCCTATAGAATTATTTTGCTTCAAGATTTGGTTCCTCCTCAAGAAAATTATCACCATCAGTGTTCGTATTTTCTGCATCAAAATCAGGGTATAAATCTCTTAGGATCCCATGTATTTCATCCTCACTATCAGCTTCTTCAATGTCATCATCTTCTACATCTTCTGGAGTTGATTGTGGCTCACCTAACTTTTCCCCGTGGTAATACCAAAAAATATAATTTTGAATTATTTCATTTACTATTAAATGTGACTTAACCATCTCACGTGGTCCCGAAGATGTGTTACAACATTTGATACATGGACATCGTATTACACGCGCTTCACTTAATCTTGTAAAAGCAAAATTCAAAAAGCTGTCCACCCCAAGCTTGTGAGCATTACCAAGTCGGTCATGGACAAGTTCCATCCATTTCTTATCATGTGCCATAAGTTGGTGCATGTGTAATATATATGTATATATGTTAAAAGAACTTATGGATCATCAATAACTCCTATATTATGGGAGACTTATCAAAGAAATATTATATTTAAAACAAAAAAACCTCTTAGTAAGATATTATTTATTTTTTACCCTTTAAAAGTTTATTTTACAATAGACATGATTATAATTTAATTAATTTTTTAATATTGAGACAGCCCACAAATACAATATTTTAAAATATTAAAAATAATTTATATAGTATTTCTTATTAGTTAAAGAACAAGAACAAGTTGCATTTGCTCGCCAGAAGGAAAAAAAAAAGAATCTTGTGAGTTAGCTGGTATGTTTGTCTTCTAGAATGAACTTATGAATACATCTGAACATATAACTCTTCAAAAAAAAAATTCTAAAAAGCTCTTAAATCTTCAAAGGCTATGTGTTCTAACTAAAACTAAAAAGGAAGCATGATAATTTGTAATGTCTAAGCAATAAAATGATTAAATTGAGATAAATTTCAAGTTGAATATATTAACCGAGATAACTGATTACCTTTTGTGAGGTAAAGTTTCTTTCTTTATTTAGTTAGTTAAAAGGTAAAGTTTCTTTATTTATTGAGTTATTTAAATAGGATCTTCATTTGTCATTTCTGGAGTTCACATTTTCTTCTTAACTTTTGTTTCTTAGTCAAACATAATTTTTCATATAATATTTATGTACTTTTTCGAATAATTTATTCTTATTCAGATAGGATTCACGCGTAATGCGCTTATCCTAAAACTAGTTATACTAAAAGTATGAAGCTCCTAACGTCAAACTTGAATTACCAAAATGTCCATAAAAAATTGAATACTCATTTTAGTGTAGTCTAGAATAGAAAAGAATAAAGTTAATGGCTGATATGCTTCGTGAGGAATCTAGATTGTTATCTAGCTTTAAGTTTTATCAAATTACATGTTCTTCTAGATTCTGGCCAGCTTCCATGTGCTCTGTTTGTTATCTTTTATCAAACTCTATTGCTTTTACTAGTAAGAAATCTTATTTTTCCACTAAAACTTCCAGGGATATTGAGAAAAAGAAAAAGAACAAAGAAAAATCAACATGATGGAAAAGCAGTTAGAGAGGTTGAACAAAATAAAAAGAATGAATCACACGAGGTGGAGGAAAATGAAGTGACTAAGTCTTCTCAATTGAGCTTTCCCAGGAAGTAAGGTATAGTTTTATTTTTTTTTACTCAATGTGATAAATTGTTCTCTCACTGAATGTAATTAAATCTTGGTAGTCACAATTAAGTCAATCAGGATTTAATTTTCTCAATCTTTAACTTCTCTTTGATGAACTTGTACGGAGCACACTTGTTATTAATAAGGACTTTCTGCCACTGAGTAGGTTGGTATACGCTATATAGGCCAGCTGAAGAAGAATGGCAAAATATTCGATTCCAACATTGGGCAAAGAACAACTTCCGAAACAAATATGATTTTACTTTTATTTTCATACAGGCAATGCGGAGCCACATGTAATCAAATGATTCAATTGAATTCGCTACGCCCAAAAGTTATAATGTGCAAATAGAAGACAAATTTTTTGTACATATATAAAATTTTGAATTATGTGTAAATTCTGAATCTCCTTATAAGAATTTCTAGTTGCAACGTGTATAGGACCTCTCTCGCAAACTATAATAGATTAAGAATTCGAAAATTTTACCTATCGTGCATTATAATAAGAAGCATAAAATGGCAGAGAAAGTAGAAGATGAGGAAAACAACAACTTTGATGGAAAGCAGTTGGTTCTGTGCATTGAAAAATTGCAAGAAATATACCGGAAGCAGAACAATTATCATATAAATCCAAAAGGCGTCGATTTGAAAAGCAGAGAGATAACAAAAAAACCCAATTTCACAATAATTAGCGCATAAATTTTCATTTTATTCAGATTTAATAACAAGGGGATTGACACAATTTGAAAGACTGGAAATTATTCCCTCGTAAAAAATACAGTAAAAATGACTTTAACGATCGGAATAAATATTGACCGCTATAAGCATATATATATATATATAACGACTGGATTATTTCCTTTCGTAAAGAAGTGGTTGTTAAAGACCTCTTTTCCTGTAGTGAGCAATGTGTTCTTTAATAAAAAGAATCCAAAAACAAGATACAATTTACTCAATAAATAATTTTGATGCAAATCGATCAAGCAAATTGCACCCCAAGACTTACATTTGGCACTACATTTCATCATCAAATTAAAATTACTACGTAATTCTCCTTCGTCATGACCAGATTTTACAATAGAAATTAAACACAGACAGATTCAGCCAAGGACCAACAGACAATGTTCGTTGCTGCTTCTTTATTTTTCTCTTCGTAGCAGAAAAACTGCCACAATTTTTCCTCTATCAGCCATCAGAACAAATAGTTCTCATCTTAAATTCCTTGAGCTTATTAAAAACTGTGTTCGAAACAGTAAAGAAAACCAAATAACTAGAAACATAGTTGTATAAGGGTGAATTTGGGGTTAGCACACACCCCGAGCTTCCGGTGAGTCGAACAAAGTAAGAAGTATGAATGTATGAGATGGAAACCGAATCCGAGAACTCCTTGAATCGAGGCCAGAACGGGTTGCTTCCCACCGGACCTGACAAGACAACGCCCCCGAACCCGGAACGAGCTCCAAGACTTCGGAAAGCACTACAAACGGTTGCACATGACTAACAAAGGACCATGATATCCACACCCAACCAGATATCAGGCCACGGATCTCGCCCGATGTTGGTAGTGTATCAGTGATTAATGTACAAGAAGGATTTTTACCTTTTTAGAATTGTACTAGGGGTAAAACTTCCCTACTATATAAAGGGGAAGTTTCTTATTCAATAGACATATTGTAACACCCATATCAAGGCAATACAAACTTATTTATCAGCTTTCTAGCTATTGAAAGGTTTTTGTTTTAATAATAATTCTCCATACACATTTGGCTTCAAATTGAGGGTCCCATCGAGGGAAAATATATTGTTAAGTTTAAATCCGAGTCCGGACTCAACGTCACAACTATTTTGGTTATTTATTTTATCTTTAACTCGTTTATCTAACATTTTTGATTACTTGTGTTGAATCAATCCACATATCTTTAAAACCACGAAAACGTTTAATTGTTATCTGATTTAAAGGTCAATAGTTTGGCTCCCAGCGTGGGGCTAAGGAAAATAGTGGTGGTTTGATACAAATCTACGTAACACACTCTATTTAATACTTGTTCTTTAAGGTCTCAATTTCATGTTAGTTTAAAAATGTCAAATTCTCAGTCTACTCACTTGAATTTTGAGGTTGAGTCTGGCCATGATGGCGAAAACAACAATCTGATGCCTAGAAATGAGGTGCCCCTGTTGATCCCAATGGAGTCCCAGTTAAAGACCAATTCAATTCTACTCGTAGGTGGCTATCGTTTCCAACCTACCTACCGATCCCCAGAACAACGTTCACGGAGGATCCTGACCAATGGCTCAAGGAGCGTCTGAAGGTGAAGGAAATGGGGTCAGTCTAAGACTGATCTTCGAAATGTTACAGGTTCAACATGCGGAAATAACGTAGATACAAAATCAAAGTCACGCCCTCAGCAGAGTTGATCCCGAACCATCATGGTAAAACACCCGAAGAAATCAGCAGATCACCGAAAGGCTGGGTGAAATGGAGCCTGGTGTCAGCCCCAAAATAATGAAGATGCTTAAAGCATTAACGAAACGGGTGGACTCATGTGAAAAGAAAATTGTGGCAAACGACAGGATGGTGGAGACATATAATTCATGGGTCGATCAAATCTCAGGAGCGCCCCCGATATTGAAAGCCCCGGACTCCAAGAAATTTGTCCAAAAGCCTTTTCCTCCAAGCGTGGAAACAAAGACAATTCCGAAGAGGTTTCTTATGCCCGATATTCCAAAATGTAACGGAACCACAAATCCGAATGAGCATGTGACCTCCTACACATGCGCCATCGAAGGTAACGACTTGGAAGACGACGAAATCTAATCAATGTTATTAAAAAAGTTCGGGGAAACTTTATCAAAAGGAGCAATGATATGGTACCACAACTTGCCCCCAAAGTCCGTTGATTCATTCTCTATGCTTGCGGATGCTTTTATGAAGGCTCATGTCGGGGCCATCAAGATCGAGACCACAAAATCGGACCTTTTCAAGGTTAAGCAAAGGGACAATGAGATGCTCAAGGATATTGTGTCAAGGCTTTAAATAGAATGGATGGACTTGCCTCCGGTTGCGGACGATTGGGCCGTTCAGGCATTCACTCAAGGACTTAACCCCAAAGCTCCTTGGCTTCGCAGCAGCTGAAACAAAATTTGGTAGAGTGCCCGGCAGTAACTTGGGCTAACGTCCACAACAAGTACCATTCAAACATTAGAGTCGAGGACGACCAACACAGAGCCCCTTCTGGGTTCGTTTACCCCACCAAAATCGAGGACAGGACTAAGAGAGTAGATAATCATGAATCAAGGTCGATCCTAGATCGGTATCAACCATACAATGCAGATTGGAGGGTCAACAGGTCCGGGCGTAACCCCACGAGGAACCAGAAGAGAAGAGACAGTGGGGCCAATAGCCGAGGTTTGATGAGCAAGAATAGTTTTGACAGGACGCTCGGGGGAAGGGAAGAACCATGATTATCAGAGTATAACTTCAATGTTGATGCAACTAGCATCGTATCGACCATTAGGCGCATCAAGGAAACCAAGTGGCCTATCATTGCAATCTGATCCTACTCAGAGAGATCCTAATCTGACGTGTAAGTATAATGTCACTCAAGGCCACATGACCGAGGATTGTCGACAATTGAGAGAAGAATTTGCTCGATTGTTTAATAACGGGCACCTCCGAGAGTTTCTGAGTGATCGAGCCAAACACCACTTCAGGAACAGGAACTCCAACAAACATACTGAACAATAAGAACCTCAACACGTCATTAACATGATCATTGGAGGGGTCGGTGTCCCCCAGGGACCAATGATAAAGCGCACTAAAGTATCAATAACGAGGGAAAAGTGCACCCGAGATTATATCCCGAAGGGAACCATTTCGTTCAGCGACGAAGATGCCGAGGGCATCGTACAGCCTCACAATGATGCACTGGTGATATTCGTACTTATCAACAAATCTCGAGTTAAATGTGTGTTGATCGATCCAGGCAGGTCTACCACCATCATTAGATCGAGGGTCGTAGAGCAGTTGGGGTTACAAGATCAAATAGTGTCGACGGTCCGGGTGTTGAACGGATTTAACATGGCATGCCAGACTACTAAAAGAGAAATAACCCTGCCAGTGAATACTGTGAGGACAACTCAAGGTACAAAATTCTACATGATCGAAGGGGACATGAGGTATAATGCCTTATTCGGAAGGCCATGGGTTCAACACATGAGGGTAGTACCCTCAACATTATACCATGCACTGATGTTCCCTACGACGGGAGGAATCAAGACGGTCTACGAAGAGCAGCCGATTGCAAAAAAAATGTTTGCAGTCGACGAGATGATTTTATTGCACGTGGTCTCGACATCAAAGAACACGGAGCCGGAAAGGAAGGAAGAAATTAAATAGCAATCATTGATAATGGCCCCTACTGAACCAGAAGAGTGTGGAGAGGCGAGGAGGATGATTATGGAGTTCCTAGGTCATTCATTGCTCCTGATGATTCTGATGCCACCAAATCAACGGTCGAAGAGCTCGATCAAGTCATATTGATTGAACACTTATTCAATGGGAAGGTATACCTGGGCCTGTGGTTAACTCCCGAGCTCAAGAAACACATCGAATTTCTTATAGCTAACATAGATTGTTTCGCTTGGTCCCATCTTGACATGAAAGGGATCCTACCGGAGGCAACCACTCATAAGATGAGATTGGACCTGAAGTTCCATACGGTTAAGCCAAAACGGAGACCATAGTTCGAGGTCAAACAGAAATTTATCAAGCACGAGGTATCTAAACTCCTTAAAATACGATCCATTCGGGAAGTTAAGAACCCGGAATGGTTAGCCAACGCAGTGTAGTACCTAATAAATAAAATAAGCTATGAATGTGTGTGGATTATGAAGATCTGAACAAAGATGCCTTAAGGATTCTTTTCCTTTACCTAACATCGATATGATGATCGACGCGATTGCCGAGCATGAGATACTCAATTTTCTCGATGCCTATTCCAAGTACAACCAAATTTGAATTGACTCGGGCGATCAAGAAAAAACTTCATTTATCACTAAATTCAGCACCTATTGTTATAACGTAATTCCATTTGGATTAAAGAACGTCGGTGCCACCTATCAATGCCTAGTAAACCTGATGTTCAAAGAATAGATAGGAAAATCAATGGAAGTTTATATTGACGACATGTTAGTCAAGTTCCTGCGAGCAGAGGGCCATTTGAAACTTTTGTAGGAAACCTTTGACATATTGAAGAAATACAATATGAAGCTGAACCTGAAAAAGTGTGCATTTGGGGTCATATATGGAAAATTCTTCGGGTTCATGGCATCCAATCAAGGGATCAAGATCAATCCCATCAAAATCAAAGCCATAAAAGACATCACCGTGGTGGACAACGTCAAGGCCGTTCAAAGACTGACTGGGCGTATAGCCTCCCTGATGCCAGTTCATATCGAGGTCCTCGGAGAAAAGCCAACGGTTCTTCTCACTATTGAATTAATAAGAATAACTTTTTGTTGACCCCGAAATGCCAACAAGATTTGGAAGAACTCAAACGGTACCTCTCGAGTCCCTCCCTGCTCTACACTCCAAAGGAGGATGAACAGTTGTATCTTTACTTGGCGGTTTTCGAGGTGGAAGTAAGTGGAGTCTTAGTTCGGGAAGAGGAAAGGTACACTATTCCCTATTGACTATGTCAGTATAACTCTTAGCGAGGCCAAAACAAGGTATCCTAACCTAGAAAAATTAGCTCTCGCTTTGCTAAGCGCCTCCAGAAAGTTAAAACCATACATTCAATGCCACCCCATATGTGTCGCAACCTCTTGCCCACTGAGGAATATCATGCACAAGCCCAAGATCTCAAGCCGGTTGGCCAAATGGGCCATCGAAATCAGCGGGTATGATATTGGGTATCGACCCCAAACCTCCATAAAATCTCAAATATTGGCCGATTTTGTGGCGGACTTTATGCCGGCCTTAGTGCCTGAAGTCGAAAGATAATTATTGTCAGCCTCCGGGACTACTTCGGGACTTTAGACCCTTTTTACAAATGGTGCCTCGCACGCAGAGGAGTACATGCTCTATATCATGTTGGAACCTCCTACGGGGAGTGTAGTTAGACAGTCTATTAGAACTATGAAATTGAGTGACAATGAGGCCGAGTATGAGGCCATGATTGCAGGTCTCGAATTGGCTAAAAGCCTTGGGGCCGAAGTGGCCGAAGCTAAGTATGATTCCCTCCTAGTGCTAAATCAAGTCAATAGGATGTTTAAAGTGAAAGAGGAACGAATGTGAATGCATTTAGACAAGTTACAGGTAACGCTGCATCAATTTAAGGAATGCACCCTACAACACGTGCCCCGATATCAAAACAGTGAGGCTGATGCTCTGGCTAACTTGGGATCATCGGTTGATGACGATGAATTCAGTTTGGGAATAGTCGTACAGCTCATGATGTCAGTGATAGAAGAAGGTCATGCCAAAGTAAACTCAAATATTTAACCTGGGATTCGAGGAACAAGTACGTAGATTACTTGAAAACTCGGAAATTGCCCTCGGATCCCAAAGAATCGAGAGCCCTTCGTACCAATGCTACCATATTTAGCTTGCTCAAAGGGACATCGTTTAGGAGAACGTTCGACGATGCGTTAACCAGATGCTTGGGTTCGAGAGATACCGAGTACGCCTTAAGAGAAGTTCACGAAGGCACTTGCGGAAACCATTCTGGTCAGAATCTCTGGTTTGGAAATTAATCTAAGCCGGCTATTATTAGACCAAAATAGAGAAGGATGCAAAGGACTTTGTACGAAAATGTGACGACTGCCAGAGACACGTACCGATGATCCATCAACTGGGAGAGCTACTCCACTCGATCCTCTTGTAGCCGTTTATGAAATGGGGATTGGACATCGTCGGTCCCCAACCATGGGCACCTAATAAAGCTCAATTCATATTATTCATAACTGATTATTTTTCCAAATGAGTCAAGGCTCAAGCATTCGAAAATAACTGGGAGAAAGAAGTTATTAAATTCATCTAGGACCACATAATATGTCGATTTGGATACCAGCCGAAGTCATGCAAATTAATGGGAAGTAATTCATCGACAGCAAGGTAAATAAATTTTTTGAAGATCACAAGATTAAGAAGATACTATCAACACCTTACCACCCTACTGGGAACGGACAGGCGGAATCAAGAAACAAGACCATACTTCAAAACCTATAAAAGAGGTTAACCGATGCCAAAGGGAAATGGAAGGAAATCTTGCCCGATGTCCTATGGGAATATTGTACAAACTCGAAGTGTAGTAACGGGGCCACTCATTTTTCGTTGTTCTACGGGGACGAAGCCTTGATATCAGTCGAGGTGGGAGAGTCGTATTACACCCCATGTTTTCGTATGTAAGAGTACGTCGTAAGTCAATTGATGTAAGCTCAGAGATGAAATCATCTTTTAAAAGTTTATAAAGTAAGTTAATACTATTATCTTGGCGGTTACAAACATTTGAGATCATGAATACCTAGTACCAAGAAGGTTGGAAGGCTTAGAAGCTAAACGAATTGAAGAAAATAAGTCTCGTCAAAAGTCGATAAATTTTGAATGTTATAACATGCACTTGGGGTGAGACTAGGGTTCTTAACATTAGGAGGGTATGTTGTGAGTTATTTTTAGTCGTATTATAGTCGTTTATTATATTTTGAAGTCACCTACCGGTGCACAAGGGGACATGTTTATAGATTGATAAGGTTGAGGCGAGCGATCACAAGTTACATTTATAAATCTGCTGAAACTTAGGTCAAATGTAGCTGAACTTTTATCCAAATATGCTTACAATCACAGGGTGATATACCTATTAAATTTAATATGATTCTGGTATCTAACACATTTAACCATTTGTCGATACAACATAGGAGTAGAGAGATATTTGCCTTTTCGCGAGACTGCGCAAGCAGCTCCCATGGGGCCCACAAAGTCGGTGTAAAACTCCAGCTTGTATTTAAGGCAATTCTAAGTCGTTTTAACTCATTTTTCTGGTTAAAACAGTTCCTAAACCTTCTTAAATTCTCTCCAAGGGCTCCTCCATGATTCTAGGGTGAAAACCTAAGATAAACACATGAATCCAACGCTAGAAATCTTATGGTGCATGCTAGATTGTAGTTCTCCACCTTGTGGCTGTTTTGGAGGGTTCTTCAAAGGTAAGTGGCCTCTGATTTCATGTTGTTATTTTGTATTAAGGTAATTATCATTCCCTCCTTCCTATATATTAGATTTTCAAGGCGAACTACAAGTGTTTACACAACAACTTGAACACCAAAAGTTGATTCAAGAATAGAATACAACACCTATAGTGTTGTGGCGTCATTGAGGATAGTTGGGGGTTGTGCTTGGATGAAAAATCCTGTTGTTTATACTGGTTAAGGTTATTATAACATCCTACTAATTGGTCTTAAGCTTGCTTGTATGTCGGTTAAGTTTTTAGGATGATACTAGATAATACTTGGATTAGCTTGAGATTTTGTTGTTCTTGATGGATTGATTTCAAAGTTGCTCCTATGAACTTTAAGTTCCTGAACATTGTGGAAAATAAGTTGGATAGGATATTATTAGTATGATTATGTTTGTCAACATTTCATTCTTGTTGAGGAAATTGGTAACGAGAAAACAAATGGCTATAAAGCACTTGAAAGTTGTCCACCGTGAAATTATCTTGTGTTAGGCTATTTCGGGTAACTTTGAAATTGAGTAGAAGGTTGGAAATACTTTAAAAGGAATTGGATATTATACTGGATATATTATTAACTTCAAGAATGAATGATAATGGGGTTGATACCTCCTAAAACAGTTAGGAAATTTGGCACAAAAATTTTTTTCCATAGTTTTCTCTCAAAATTCATCATGCAATCACCAAAGGCCTCCACTTTGATTCCTCCCAAACCACCGGACTCTACAAACATCAACCCATTACCCACCCCCAATCCACCCCCTCCAGGAACAAACTTCAAAGAAAAACTACTAGAAGGAATCCATGATGGACAAATTAATATGGTCATAGATGATGTGATACATCCACAAGAACAGTTTCCAACGGGGACAATGATCCAAGACTCAAGAATGATGGTGAACATCTAATTCACCTCTCATCGGATGAACAAAGAATCTATGCCCCTTGGAGGTACTCTACAATTATCAAACTTCAAGGCATTAGGGTACATCATCAACTTCTCAAAAGGAAAATCCAATACCAATGAAAATTAAAAGAAAATTTTTCATTGATCGACCATGGGTTAGATTATTATATCAAAAAATCCAATACGGAGGAAAGCATGCTCAAGGTTTTTCACCATGGCCCTTGGTTCATCCGTGGACATTTCCTATCTATCCAAAAATGGGTGCCAAATTTTATTTCTTCAAAATCAAAATTAGGCAAAGCTGCCATTTAGATAAGATTACCACAATTACCAAAAGAATTTTACGATGTTGAAATATTGGAAAAAAGTTGGTAACAAAATTGGTAAACTTTTGAAAATTGATGCATGCACATCATCTACTCTTAGGGGGAGATATGCTAGGTTGTGTATTGAACTCCCTTTGGAAATCCCAATGGCATCCTCCATTTTCATTGGCCATCACAAATAAGAAGTCTTATATGAGGTGGACAAGTTATGATGCAAAAATTGCGGCAGGCTAGGGCATTCAATTGCCACATGCAAATACACTAAATCAACATCTCCTTTGGCCAATCCAGATGATGACAAACCTAATAGGCAATGAAAGAAGATGGAAGACTTTACAAACACTGACTCTCAACTGCCCAAGGAAGATATATGGCAAACGGTAGTGTTCCCCAAAAAGAAGAGATTCAACCAAAAGCTCAAGGAGCCAATTCCCAACACTGATAAGGTAACTACCCCAATAGGGATCAATGCAGGTATTTCTAAATCCATCCCTGATATTAAACATTTTTTTGGGCAAATTTCCATTGATAAATTAAGATTAAACCATACTGGAAACCAAAAAATTACCCCAGTATTACTTCCGATAAAAATAATTTTCTTAATAAAAATTAATTTTCACCCTTGGTGTCTCCGCCGAACCCCAATGTGATTATTAAAAATAATCCAAAAATAAATGACACTAATGCCATGCAAATTGATGTGGCTACTCCTCACCACCTCACTGACCATTTGGCAAACAAAATTAACAGCCAATCAGATGTCATGCATGCTAATAATGCCACTATACCTCCAAATGATAACCTAATAGAGGCTAATGACAACCTTACCACCCATCCTAATACCGATCAAGGCCCTACCTTTATTAATTCACTCCACAAATCAGACCACTCCCTCTGCATGGCTAATACTAGTCAGTTATCACAAAATGAACAAGTGGCAACATATTTCCTTGCAAATGGCCAAATGGCCATAGACATTATTCACAAAAAAGATACACAATCTACCTTAAATATTCCTAATTCCACTGCTACAAGTAACTTCAATATCCAACCTAAAGATTCAATCATCAACAACTCTACTTCGACTCTATCAACCTTAGATACTCCCTCTTCCACACTCAATATAACATCTCCCATTACCTCAAAACATGCCAATAATTTCAACAACCCAAATAAGAAGGTATAGCCTTGTGCAAATCTTGAGTCACCAAAGAGCTCTAAACATATCAAACCCTCCTCTTCCACAAAATCCGGCTCAAGGAAATAACCAACTATTCTTCATTCAATCTCCCCTCCCCCAGGACCATCAACCACTATCCTAGGTAGAACAAGCTCTCCTGGGCCATGCCATAACGTTCAGCTTGGTTCTCAATGGCTAGGAGACGATCATAATCCTTAAAAACTCACGCTTCCTAGCACAACTTGTGTCGGAAGGAATGAACATGGACATGAACAACTATCAAAATCATGTATAGATGAACAACATCCTACATCCTTTAGACCCCTCAATGACTTTGAACCATGCTCAAGAAATGAGGAGCCAATGAAATCTCCCAAATCACTTCAACTCAATTCAATCTCAACAAATTCCAGTGAACCTACCCTTTTTCCCTCCGGGGGAGATAACCAACTCGAATCTAATTTTTATTCCTTGGTCAGTCCCCAATGAGTCAGTGACCAACCCCAACATGCATGCAACCCCCTTCCCCCAGCAACCCCATCTCACCCTCTAAACCCTGTTGCTCCACCGCGAATCCCTCCAATCATCCACCAAGCCCCAGCACCTCCCAATGCACAAGAACCAGAAGACAACCCCATGGAGGAGGAAGGAGAAATAAACCTACTGGGGTACGGTCCAGTCCTAGAATTTTTAAGGCTCAACGAAGTAAAGGTCTACTTGTTCAGGGACCAACGAGAGAAGAGATATGTCCTGAGTCGCCCCCCAACCCTGTCCAAATTCACAATGGATGTGAGACCCCCACAAGATCCAACAGTAGGGAATCATTCCATGATCATAGTCCCATCGATGAGGAGGAACCCAATGCCACATGCCCAGAGGGACAATGGGCCAACAAACAATCTAGCATCAATGTTTAGGCCAACAAATGTACTTATATGGAACATTCGTGGTGAAAACAATGATAATTTTATAGTTAATTTTCGGTAAATGCTAGACACTCATCGTCCTTGCATGGTTACTTTTATTGAAACTAGGATGGAGAATCATATGTCACTCCTTAGTGATTTTATTTTTTCTCAAATGATTGAAATTCGTAGCGATGGGCAGTCAGGTAGTATTGTTCTTCTTTGGGATGCTAGCTTGGTAAAGGTGCATGATTTTGTTAGAAACAACCAAGACATCCACACTACTATTGAGGTACTCCCTAATCATACTACTTGGTTATTTTCTTCCATCGATGTTAGTACAAAACTTTCTAAATGTTGTAACANTAACCTTTAGACCTAGAAATATAAATCACATTGAGAAGCCCTTTCGTCTAGAAACTATTTGGTGTAGGCACCCGGACTTTATGAATATTGTGGAAAAATCTTGGATAAATTCTGATTTTATAGGTGCCCATAAAAATTTTAAAGACTTGGTTATCCAGTGGAAAAATAATACATTTGGAGATATTTTCAAAAGGAAGAAAAAAATCCTATCTAGGCTAAACGGTATTCAATGCTCTCCCCATTACCAACATAGTGATTTTCTTCAAAACCTAGAATCCAATCTCCAACTAGAATATAACAATATCCTCCACATGGAACATGACTTTTGGAGACTGAGATCTAGAATCAGCTGGATTAACGAAGGTGACACCAACACTAAATATTATTATATCATAACCTCTAATAGAAAGCGTCGAAATACCATTACTCATTTCATACAGGATGATGGTAGTTGGATTTATGACCCCAGCAAAATATTAGATCACACCCTATCCTTTTTTATGAAAGCACTCTCCACAACTAATCAATACTCTCTTAACCCTAATATAAATAACACTCCCTTCAGTGGTAGCACTATCAATCTCAATAGCCTTGATAACCCTCTCACTAATTTAGAAATACTAAAGCATTTTTCTCTTTCAAACCCTATAAGGCACCTGGACCTGATGGAATCAACCCATTTTTCTACCAGAAATACTGGCACATAATGGGAAATCTTTTTTAGACTTTTGTCACAATACTTTTAATACCCAAAAACTACCCCAGGAAACCAATGAAACACTCATCTGCCTCATCCCAAAATTCCAAAATGCTAACAATCTCAAGAATTTAGGGCAATTGGTCTTTGTAACACGACGTACAAAGTTATTACAAAAATCATTGCAAATAGTATAAAGTCATTCCTTCCATACCTCATTAGCCCCATGAAATCTAGTTTTATCAAAAATAGAAAAGCTAGTGATAATGCTATCATAGTTCAAGAGATTATGCATAACCTAAATTGTTCTAAAAAAAAAAAAAGCTCGACATGATCATTAAGCTTGACCTTGAAAAAGCATTTGATAGGTTGGAGTGGTCCTTTATTCACAAAACTCTATGATTTTTAACTTCCCTCCAAACTTAATTAATCTCATCATGCACTGTATAACCACTAGCTCTATGGCTATACTAGTGAATGGAGCAAAAACAAATACTTTTAAACCAAGTAGAGGCATACGTCAAGGAGACCCCCTCTCCCTCTATATCTTTATTCTATTTATTGAGCTCTTATCCCAACTCATCAATCATCAAGTTCATATTCTCAATTGGGACCCGATCAACATAAGCCATAAAGGGCCCTCCTTTTCTCATTTCTTATTTGCTGATGACATAACACTAATGGGGAAAGCTAATAAAAAGACCATCCTCTGTATCAAACACTGCATGGACCTTTTTACCGTAGAGTCAGGCTTGGCTATCAACAAGACAAAATCTAGGATTATAATCCCCAAATATTTCCCTAGGGATCAAAGCACCCAACTATGTTCTCTCTTTGGTATAAAAACAACCCATAAATTTGGGAAATACCTTGGCTTTCCTATACTAAATCATAAGCCCAAGGCAAAGGATTTCCAGTTCATAGTAGATAATCTTCACTCTAAATTGTCTCACTGGAAATGCCCTTTCATCAATATGGCAGGTAGAGCCACTCTAGCCTCTAGTACGCTAAGTGACATCCCCTCCTAATCCATGCAATATACACTCCTCCCCACTAAAACCATCAAAACCATCGACAAATCCAAGGAGATTTTCTATGGGGCACCTCTACAACCACTAGAAAGCTTCATCTCATTAATTGGTAAACCATAATTAGAGAAAACAAGGATGGTGGGTTAGGTCTTAAGCAAGCCAAGTCTAAAAACATGGTTACCCTAGCTAGTATTTTATGGAGACTTCTTCATAACCCTAGTTCCCCATGGTGTCGTCTCATCGGGGCAAAATATGCCAAGTCCAATTCCTCTATCAATACCTCCTTCATTTGGCAAGCAATCACTAAGGGTTGGGAAGTTTTCCATAAGGGTTTAATATGGCACCCCTCAAAAAATACCAAATTAAATATCTGATATAACCAATGGATCTACAACTCAAATACTCTTAAATCCTCTATAACAGGCCCCCTATCGAAAAAGGATAACAACCTTGTCATTTCCAATATTATTAATAATAACAATGGGACCTAGATACAATCTCTTTCACTTTGCCTATAGAAATTATTAAAAATATCGAGGCCACACCCATACCTCCTAATGGATCCAAAGTGGACAGTATGAGTTGGAAACTCAATTCCGATGGCATTTTCTCGACTAAATCTTGCTACACGCTGTTGGATAATCATAACTCTACTCTTAAAACATCAACTGGATTTGTAATCTCCACTGCCCTAATAAATTCAAATTTCTCCTTTGGAAATGCATGCATAATCGTCTGCCGTGTAGAGCATACTTAGCTCATTTAGGCATGAACATAGACGAAACATGCACATGCTGTAGACGGGACATTGAAAATATTTACCACATTTTCATTACATGTCCTATAGCTTGCCAATTCTGGTTTAATCTTGGTATAAAATACCATGGTTTGCTAGATAATAATAATTGGCTTGAAGAATTGAAGGACATTTTCGTGAAACAAAATACAAATAGCATTAACTGGGAAACCCTGATCCCCAATGCTATTTGGAATCTTTGGACTAACAGAAATCAAAAATACTGCAACAACCTTCAAAACAATATTGATATTAAGAAACTATTCCACGAAGCCTGGGAATTTTTCTTTTTCACGGAAAGATATGCCACCATTAATAAAACTGTCACAATCGATATCAAATGGCATAAACCTCCTAGAAATAGGTTCAAGCTTAACTGTGATGGTGCTTTTTCAAGCCATAACAATACAACAGGGATAGGAGGAGCCCTTCAAATTTCAAAGGAGAATGGATCGTGGGATATCACAAGACAATTCATGCAGTATCATCCACCCATGCAGAACTAATGGCCCTACTTGAAGGATTAAAGATTGCCATAGTGTGGAAGTTGGACAAGCTAGAAATCGAGACTGATCGCACTTACATCATAAACCTTATCTCTGGTAATGGAAATAATTTCACTAACATTATCATTGAATGAAAATGTTGATGCACCAGCTAAAGCACCCAATCCTAAGGCATAATTTCAGAGAAGCCAACACAGTAGCACATAAGCTGCCAAGGAAGCTGCCAGGAATATCAAGCCTACCAAATTTTTCTTACATGCAAGTCCACCCTTTTTACTTGAATATGAATTCCAAAAAGACATGCAGAGTTTTTGTTATTTTGTTAAAAAATTACCTATCAAT
Source organism: Nicotiana knightiana (assembly GCA_005239525.1). Taxonomy (NCBI): domain Eukaryota; kingdom Viridiplantae; phylum Streptophyta; class Magnoliopsida; order Solanales; family Solanaceae; genus Nicotiana; species Nicotiana knightiana. Next base: position 356,687 of record ML377733.1, on the reverse strand, counting down.
GTTTGTAATTATCTAGCTAGTATGGGGTGCCTAGGTTCTTGATGCCCCATGTGTCCTGTTATTATATCTTTTATTCATGGGTCTCAAAAAATACGTAAGATTGATAAAGTTTATTTCATGATATTAACCGAAGGCATATTGATCTTATGAGATTCAGAGAGATCTTATTGACTTACTTCATTTTGCATTGCATTCATTTATACATGTCTATTGATCCATGACCAGATGGCATTATACACGTGTATATTATATGTATATGGGGTATGGGGAAAGGTTATGGAGTTCTATAAGCACCACCACCTGATCAGCTAGTATATGTTGATGATTTCTCCTACAAAGGCTGGGATGATATGATGGGATGCCTTCAGAGGCTTGATGATGTTATGTACGGATAAACCTATGCATGATATGATATTTATATGTATATGCATGAAATTATAAATGTTTCATGATTCACAGAGCTATTAAGATTTACAGGTTGAGTCCTTTACTCCATGTTTCTTGCATGTCTTTTATATACTATTTTTCATGCCTTACATACTCGGTACTTTATTCGTACTGATGTCCCTTTTGCCTGAGGATGCTGCATTTCATGCACAGAGGTCCCGATAGACGGTTTGATAGTCCTCCAAATAGGCTATCAGCTCAGCGGAAGGTGTTGGTGCACTCCACTTGCTCTAGAGTTGCCTATTTGGTTAGTATGCTTTAGACATGTATTGATTGGTAAGACGGGTCCCTGTCCGGTCCTTTATGATATTTATGTACTCTTAGAGGCTTGTAGACAGATGTCATATATATGGATAATTGTATGACCTTTTCATCCTATGTTTTGAGTATAAAAATGATCATGTCGTCCTTAGAGGCATGTATGTCACATGTATAAGTTTCTATATCATGTTGGGTCTTACTATGTCTAGAATACCCTTATGTTTTATTCTATTTAACTCATGATGGCCCTTCTGGCCCACTTACCCATGATGGTATACTAAGAAAGATATGTTACATTGGTACTCGGTTGGGGAAGGCACCGGATGCCCATCGTGTCCCATCGGTTTGGTTCGTTACAAAAGTGGTATCGGAGCATTTTTCCTAGGGAATCTACAAGTTGTGTCTAGTAGAGTCTTGTTTATGGTGTGTTTTGTACCACACTTATAAGCAGGAGGCTATAGGTCATTTAGGGGTTTCACTTTTTTTCTTACTCTAGATCGTATGGTGAGCTCAATTTTAAGAATTCAAATTCCTAAATTCTATTTTATTCGTAATACTACGATACCTAAATCCAGAAAGACAGTTAGTAAGAGATTGAATGTGATTGTGGAAGAGTTGAGTCAGAGGAACTTGATTTTGTATCATGTTTATGATGAGTTAATGTAAGGTCTTCAGCAGATAATGTGTGTTCTAAGACGTATAAGCTTCTTGATAAGGAGCCCTATGGAAAGAATATTTGTCCATCCATATGGTAAAAAGCAATAAGAGAATCAGAAGGTAGACACAAGTTTCAACAAGTAAAAGAAGTAAGGTGAAGAAGGGTACGAAGTACCCCAGTTAGTGAAGATTATCAGTGTTTACAATTCAGGCAGAAAAATATAAGTATTATGAGCTACTTTCAACAGTAACAGAGATATATACAATTGACCACACTCATCTCAGTTATGACCTATAGGAGCTAACAGATATAGTTTAAGAGAAGGATGGGATATCAAGATCTAGCTGGGATTAGAATAACCCAAAATGGTGGATGGACTGTTAGCGTTAGCTGACATTTTCGAAGGATATTGAAAACATGGAAACAACTCTCATTGTGAGATACCCAGATGGTGCACTCTAGAATAGTAACATTAGATATGTATACTAGCATGTTCATAATATCATAAGATATACACTGGAATCCTAGAGGGGATAAATATTTACCTTAGCATGGCTCCCGTCCCTAGTCGAGAGAGAATGTTAGGCGACCTGAAGAGCCAATGGATGGAGCAAGGGGAGCTAAAAGTGAAAGAATTGTTTTGTTGAAGTCTTCTGAATAAGGTGATAAACATAAATATTAGCAGAAGAATAAGAAGAGAGTAAATGAAGCATTATGAGTAAGATCTGATAAATGGGTGATAACGGTAAATCAAAATATGATAGGATGATAGAGTCTATAGTCAAGTGAAGGGAAAAACAAGAGGAGACATGTCTTGAAACAATAAAAGAGTATAAGCCATAAAGTCATAACCTCATTTCGAGAAATAAGTTGGTGACTCCAACGTGATTAGCAGAAAGAAAAGTTAGACCTTCGGAGTAATAGAAATCAGTATGAGCTAGTGAACAAGATAAACTGAACATTAATTAGGAACCAGGAGATTTGATAATAATCACTATCATGAGAATCTTAGAGATAGCGTTCCAGCAATAATAGAATGGACAACAAAAGAATAACATTTAAAGGTCATTCACGAAGACGCTTCCCTAAAGCAAGCATTGTGATCAGAGTTAAGATTACGGGACTAAGTGTGCCAATAACACTAGGTGTCACCTTCGTGCGTAAGAAATTCAGTTATCCTTGGTACAGAAGTGTTACCGCAAGGCTAGTAAGATGTCAGTGAAGATGTGAAAAGACGCCAAAGATGATGAGGTAACTATAGAATAGTAAATAAAGAATACGGTAAAAAGGCGAAAGGAATGAGATTGCATTTATTCAAATCCTACAGATATGCTACGATTCCATAACATTATGCAAGCACGACATCGGGAAGAGAGAGTAATGGTTCCAGCACTAGATGGTATTGATATATAAGTACGAATAGACACTTAATACATCATGATCCAGTACGAGAGGTAAGTTAAGACAAAGACATATCCCAATATAGATTACACGGAATACAAATATGAGAATGGACCAATGAGTAGTTAGTAGTTTATTCGAGACGATCCTAGTTATGGCTAGACAAGAGGATACAGACAAATCATCAGATCATGCAAGATAAACATAGTGAACCCCAATATAGTGAATTCAATCTCGCAGATATGACATCATGATCCTTGAGAAATATTCATATAGGAGTTAGGGTAGTTAAAAGTATTGTATTAGTATTACAAAAGTAAAATAAAGTGCCACTGAGGAGACAGTCAAAATTTTAGTTCAGAAGCAACCCTACAAGAACAAGGGCGCGGAGATAAGTAACTAAGAATAAAATAGGTAGGTAAGAACATCAAAAATTCCTTCGTCTATACGATGTAATAAGCTCACAGTTTCACAGGAGTCAGAGGGTCTATCCTAATTACTACAACGAAACACTAGCTGAGAAAATAAGGAAGAAGGCTTCAACCTGAGCATAGTAACTTGAAGAAGAAATGGTCTTGTAACAACAGGTTAACTACAATATTGTATACACTTCATAAGAAAGTGGCACCTATCTTGGCAAATGAATAAAAAAAAAATCAAAGGTGATGTTTGGGACCATATGAGTTACATGAAATTTCAGTATTCATGGGAAATAGGATAAGCCAAGTATTCATATAAAAAGTGACAGAACGGCTAAGAAAAGTAACTGCTTACATTTAAAGAAAATTAAGAAGGCACGAAAGAAAATATATATGGTTCTAGCAAGTTAAAGGAAGGTTGCAAGTAGTATAAATAGATATGTGTAGGTCACAAGCTAAATTATCATAGAGTGACAAGGTTATATTTAGATAGGAGTAAGGATAAGAAAATGTGAGTGAGAAGGTGACGAGAATAGGTAAGTCCTCGGGATTAAACCCATCAAAACAAGAGAGCTGATGGTTTTCGTAAGTTATAGAAAGCTCGGTATAGCCTGAATGAACTCAGAGAAATCTAATACTAGGAGCAATTAGAAGAGATGAAATGTTGTCCTGGTAGTAGAATAAGAGTGTAATGGTGATAGATAAGAGGATGATGTTTAGGCCTTTGATTGAGTAATTATTTTAGGAAAAGGGATTTCATAAATTACAGGGGATTAGAATACCCACCATAAGATGAATCATGTTGGGATGCTATGATATACGGTTATGAATGATTGTATCGTCCCTAGGTAGATTAGGCAAATTACTCCAATGTTCCCCGATGCAATGTTAGTCCTAGTGACAATGTACTACGTAAGAGGTTTCAAGTTATCAGTGGTAGATTATGGATCAACATTAAGGTGAATCAATAATGGATGGATAAAAGTTAAAAAGTGTGAGATGATATTAGGCTTTCATTATTAAGATGAATAATAATGAGAATGAATTAAAGGACTTAGATTTATACATATAGGATAAGCAGCGAGAGAGTAACCTGGAGTTGGGTAGCAGACCTAGGTAATCATAAACTGAAGTGAGTGCTATGGTATAGTATGACCTACCTAGATGCAGGAAAGGCATAAGGATAGATAACCAAGTCTATGAAACAAAATATATCTATAGTCGTAAGTTTGAAAAAGAACCGATCAAAGAACTTCAATACACTTATAGATTCCAGAGGGACTACTTGTCATAGTCTTGTATATGTTCACAAAGTGAGGCCCAGAGATTGGCTAAAAGATGGAGGAAAAAGGAGAAAAGAATCGCATATGAGCACATACAAGGACAAAGTTGTATAGACTGCATAATAAAAGGTATCAATAGTTACGAGATTGGAAGAAATCTGACAACAAGTCGTGGCGTGAGAAAGAGGCCTAAAGGGAGGAATGCCCAGGCCATTGGATTTATTCACAGAACAATTGCCTAGATGGAAAGGAACATATTAAAATATTCGTAAGAGCTATGGGTTATGAAACTGATAACCGCATCGGTCAACATTCGAGGACGAATTTTCATCCCATGTTTTTGTACGTAAGAGTACGTCGTAAGTCAATTGACATAAGCTCAGAAATGAAATCATCTTTGAAAAGTTTATAAAGTAAGTTAATAATGTTATCTTGGAGGTTAAAAAAAATTAATATCATGAATACCAAGTATCAAGAGGGTTGGAAGGCTTAGAAGCTAAACGAATTGAAGAAAATAAGTTTCATCGAAAGTAGATAAGTTTGGTGTATTATAGCATGTACTTTGGGGCGAGAATGGGGTTCTTAATATTATAAGGAGGTTATTTTATAATTTATTTTAGTCTTATTGTAGTCGTGTATTATATATTTTGAAGTCAAGCGAGTTGTGGAACAAAAATTGGTAAAGGTCATCACAAGTTACATTCATAAATCTGCTGAAACTTAGGTCAAATATAGCTGAACTTTTATCCAAATATGCTTAAAATTACGGGGTGATATACCTATAAAATTTAAGATCTATGAGTCTAGTATCTAAAGCATTTAACTGTTCATCGATACAACGTCAGAGTAGAGAGATATTTACGTTTTCGCGAGACTGCGCAAGCAGCTCCCATGGGACCTACAAAGTCGGTGTAAAACTCCAAAGGCAATTCTAAGTCGTTTTAACTCAGTTTCTCGTCCAAAAAATTTCTAAAACTTCTTAAATTTTCTCCAAGGGGTTCTCCATGATTCTAGGGTGAAAACCTAAGATAAAACATGAATCCAACGCTAGAAATCTCATGGTGCTTGCTAGATCGTAGTTCTCCATCTTATGACTGTTTTGGAGGGTTCTTCAAAGGTAAGTAACCTCTGATTTAGTGTTGCTCTTTTTGATTAAGGTAATAATCAGTCCCCCCCCCCCCC
>ML377733.1:259526-350902 GCA_005239525.1 Nicotiana knightiana | reverse complement strand
CCCCCCCCCCCCTTTCATATATATTAGATTTTCAAGGCGAACTACAAGTGCTTACACACCAACTTGAACACCAAAAGTAATTCAAGAAGAGAATACAACACATATAGTGTTGTGGTGTCATTGAGGATGGTTGTGGGTTGTAATTGGATTAAATTGTGTTTTTTATATTGTTTAAGGTGATTATATAATCCTACCAATTGGTCTTAACCTTTCTTGTATGTTGGTTAAATTCTTAGGATAATAAACTACAAGATAATACTTGGATTAGCTTGAGATGTTGTTATTCTTGACGGATTGATTTGAAAGTTGCTCCTATGGACTTTAAGTGCCTGGACATTATAAAAACTAAGTTGGCTATGATAGTTTTAGTATTATTATGTTGGTTAACAAGTCAATCTTGTTGAGGAAATTGGTAAGTAGAAAATAAATTGTTATAAAGCACTTGGAAGTTGTCCATAGTGATATTTTCTTGTGTTAGGCTATTTCGGGTAACATTGAATTGAGTACAAGGTTAGAAATACTCTAATAGGTATTGGTTATTATATTAGATATATTACTAAGTTCAATAATGAATGAAAATGGGGCTTAAGTGTTACATCTCGCATTTTTCGTACTTAAAGTTTCACCTTCGGTTAATTGACATAAACTCGGGGATGAGATTATCTTGAGGTTAGAATATTTACGATATTTATACTAAGCAATAAGTATGTTCCATCAAGAAAAGGGTTAACAAATTAAAGAAAATGAGTTCCCCTAAAGATTTTCGAATTCGGATAAAGTACGGTCCGAGCTATAATACCTAACACTTATGGACTAGTACCATGCAAGGTACCATATGACCACAATAATATGATGTATAAAGTATATTAAAAATAAGTAGAATTTTAAGTAATTTGAGACAATTTTTAGTTATGCGGGTAATTGGTTAATTACCGGGTAATGAGACATTATCTAATTAACTAATAAGTGGATAAAGATTAAATTTCCCACGTCCACCCCACGTGGAAGAAAGATACATTCCAAAGGAATGACTCTTAGCCATTCTTTTTAAGTGGCCACCTAATATGCTAACAACAAAGCATTTCACCTTTAACAATTTTCAAGTTACAATATTTTAATTAAAGGTGGGGGGGGGAGGGGGGAGACGTTATTCATTCATATTAACCCATTCAAAGTTTCATTCTCAAAAAGAATGAAATCAGATCCTAAACCTTTCATTAAGTAGTATTTCATTAAGTAACGTTATCCATTCATATTAGCAACGTAAATCTTCAACAGTCCAACGAAAAATTTTAGAAACCATAGCAACGTAAAATTTTACGATTCTAAAGGAGTACGGTGCAACCTTTTTCAAGAACATCATACAAATTTTTCTCTACTCCAGGTATGTTAAGGCTAAGCTCTTCCTTCATTTTGCATGATCTCGTTATTACACGAGTTTGATAACGAGGCACAAAGAAAAATTCATATCCCGGAATTTACGTATATTTTTCTATTTGAACAAGTAGTCCTGTATATATAATTTTCCCTCTAATAACGGGAAGCGTGTTCAAATAAGACCAATTTTAATTTGCATTTCGTGTTTGAATATACAACAAAACCTTCTCAATTAAAGATATCCATGATATTCCTGGAAAGAAATGAAGCAAATAAAGAACCAAATATAAGTTAGTCGTAAGGACAAAATTAAGTGCAACATCCTAGGAAATACTACAGCCTTCGTCATATGATTAAGAAATTCAGGTTGACAAAAGGCAAACAGACCATATATAATAAGTAGTACTGCAAGTGTTATCATAGGCAACTAGTTTAAATACGTGTAGGAGGTTAATGTTTTTCTGGATCATATATACATACTAGAACATGATATTCTTCTACATATATAAATTTAAGATAATTTGAAAATGGCGAGAATATTCAACATTGTGGTAGATGGTAACACTGGTTTTTAGGATTCTGGGATGTTGATCATGATTGGAATGGTTGCTTTGTTTATTTTAATGATATCAATGGTCATCTTAGCATATTCATATTCATTTGAGTATTTCCTTTTTCTAGTCAAGAAAGCAGAGAGTTTATATATACAGTATTACAGTATTTTCATTACCATCGAGCTATAATCGATGGGCAGACCCTTATTGGGCAACCTATGATCAGGTGGTAAGTTATATACCAAGCCTACTGTGGTCGAGCGCCTATGAGCGAGCCTAGTTGGTCGAGATAAAGAGTCTATTATGGCCGAGCGCCTATGAACGAACCTACTACGGCAGAGCAGCTATATATATATATATATATACCGAGCCTTATAGGGTCGGTCAGCTATTTTACTTACTATATTGAGAGTGTGAGTCAGTATCAATCAGTAAGCATATGTTCAGATTATCAGTTCAGCTTCAGCTTTCTGTATATTGCCTTACATACTCGGTATATTATTTCGTACTGACGTCCCCTTCTGGGGCGTTGCATTTCATGCGTGCAGGTCCAGACAGACAGGTATACCTCCTCAGTAGGTGTGGCCCGAGTTTAGATTTATCGGTAATCTCCACGTCCTTCGGAGTTTCCGGGTATAGAGTTTTGTATACATCCTATATATATTTGTATATAGGTTAAGGGTAGGTCGGGACCCTGTTCCGATCATGGTACATCCAGCTGTAGAGGCTTGTAGACATATCCTATCAGTTAGTGCAGTATGTTGGGCTTGTAGTCCCCGTACGTATATTTTGTTGGCTTATCAGTGGTAGTAATTATGACGGCCTTGCCTGTCCAGCTTTGTGTTGACATTTAGTCAGCGTTAGTCTCTATTCAGTTTTATATTTTGCATTGCACATTATCTTGTAATGGGGCCCATGGCCAAAGTATGACATTATGTGTTCAGAGTCTCTTAGTCACAAGTGATACACAAATATAGGTGAGGCACTGGATGCCAGTCTCGCCCCCAGGCTCGGGGTGTGACATTAAGGGTGCTAAAGGGATTCAATCTGAGCTTGTCGCTCGCCGTGATATGTAAATGGCTTGTTAATGAAATATTTTATACCCTATTATTGATGTTGCTCTTATTGTATTGATCTGATTGTTGTTGGTTATATATGTTATTGGAGGAGGCCTTTTTTACAGGGGATATGCCGCCCAAATTTACATAAATGAGCTACTAGTTTAAGTTGCAGACTTAGCCTTCACTCAGCACCGATTTTGAATCTCCTTATGCTATGGTAGATTGAGTTGAGTTGTTTGAAGAATTGTTTGCAAGGTATTAAGGACGCAAAGGAGTTATGCTATTTCAAGGTTGTCCCTTATTTCCTTTTGGCATGATCCATGTGATACAAGGAAACGAGAAAACACGCAACTTTCACAAATGACTCCATTCTTAGAAGTACTAAGGGGTGCCTAGGTTCTTGATGCTCCATATGTCCTGTTATTATATTGTTTATTCATGGGTCTGAGAAAATACGTAAGTTGATAAAGTTTATTTCATGATATTAACCAAAGGCATTTTGATCTTATGACATTCAGATAGATCTTATTGACTTACTTCATTGTGCATTACATTCATTTAAACATGTATATTGACCCATGACTAGATGGCATTATATACGTGTATATTATATGTATATGGGGTATGGGGGAAGGTCATAGCATTATATACGCACCGCCACCTAATCAACTAGTATACGTTGATGATTTCGCCCATAGAGGCCCAAATGATTTGAAGGTATGCCCTTAGAGGCTTGATGATGTTATCTACGCATATACCTATGCATGACATGACATTTAGACACATATTCATGACATTATAAATGTTTCATGATTCACAGAGCTATTCAGACTTACAAGTTGAGTCCTTTACTCCATGTTTCTTTCATGTATTTTATATATTGCTTTGCATGCCTTACATACACGGTACTTTATTCGTACTGACATCCATTTTTCCTGGGGAAGCTATTTTTCATGTCCGTAGGTCTCGATAGATAGGTTAAAAGTCCTCCTAGTAGGCTATCAGCTTAGCGAAAGGTGTTGGTGAACTTCACTTGCTCCAGAGTTTCCTATTTGGTCAGTATGTTTTGGACATGTATTGATTGGTATGGCGCAGCCCTATCTCGACCTTTATAACGTTTATATACTGTTAGAGGCTTTTAGACATATTTCATGTATATGGATACTTTTATGTCCTTGTCGGCCTATGTTTTGAGTGTACAAATGATCATGTCAACCTTATAGGCACGTATGTCACATGTATAAGTTTCTATATGATGTTGGGTCATCCTATGTCGAGTATTCCCTTTTTTTTAATTTGTTTATATCATGACGACCCTTCTATCCTTTTTACCCATGATGGTGTGATAAGAAAGATGCATTACGTTGTTACTCAGTTGAGCAAGGCATCGGGTTCCCATCGCGACCTTACATTTTGGGTCGTGACGAAAGTTGTATCAGAGCAGTTTTATCCTAAGGAGTCTACAAGTCGTGTCTCGTAGAGTCTTACTTATGGATGTGTTGGACACCACACTTATAATTTGGTGGCTACAGGGCACTTAGGATTGTCACTATTTCATCTTACTCTAGATAGTATGGTAGATCTTAGTTGTAATAATTCAAACTCCAAAATTCTATTTTATTCGTAGTACAACGATACCTACATCCAGAAAGATAGTTGGTAAGAGATTTAATGTGGCTGTGGAGGAGTTGAGTCATAGGAAATTGATTTTGCATCATGTCGGCTTTATAGGCCTGTATGTCACATGTATAAGTTTCTATATCATGTTGGGTCATCCTATGTCTAGTATACCCTTATGTTTTATTCTGGCTTAACTCATGACGGCTCTTCTGGCACAATTACCCATGATGATATGATAAGAAAGATACGTTACATCGGCGCTCGGTTGGGGAAGTCACCGAGTGCCTATCGTGGCCCATCGGTTTGGGTCGTGACAAGTCGAGCCTCAGATTCCAATATGTAAGAGAAGAGTCAAATGGCAAGGCCATGATCACAAGCCTAGAACTATTGGATAGAAGGCGTGAGGCAGCTTTAGTCTGATTGACCGCCCAGAAACTACAACTGAAGAACCAACCTCCGACATTTCAAGATCGGGGACTTGGTGTTGACAAAAGTAACATTACACACCATGTACCCGAATGAGGAAAAGCTGGGACCGAATTGGGAATGGTCGTATCGAGTCATAAGAATTACCGTCAAAGGCTCATAGAAAGTCGAAGCAAGAAAGAGTGTGCAACTACATAATAACTGTAAAGTGACACACTTAGTGCGGTACTACTGCCAAGGTACGAACTCAACTACTCTTTATTCATATTATGAATCGGACTAACACTTTCAGGAAAAGGTCAAGGATGGATGTGGGTATTAGGTCTAAAAGCACATGTTGCACTCTTTTTTCCTTGAACCGGTTTTGTCCCAAGATGGATTTTTTGGCAAGCTTTTTAATGATGCAACGGTAAAACGTGCTAACTTAGATTTGAAGTCCGGTTTTAGACCGGAGTCAATGATCCTTATCTTCATGTCAATAGTATCTGATCCCTCTCAAGCTCGACCTCAAATACTGGGGGCCATTACCCTTGGACTAAGGATCAAGGTTTTTAGAAAGAAAAGAAGAACAACATTGTATACTAGAAGCTAAGGCTTGGTGGTTCGGATTCATTGTAAGGTCCAAACGGTCGTATGAAACGTGCTCGCATAGTCCACTCAAGCCATGATACAAGTTTTTATGCGCTTTCGATCATGTACTTTACCCACTGAAAAATGAAAGAAAGTTTCGCCTTGCTGTTTATGCATTTTCTTTCCTCTTAAATTCAGTATCCTAAGAGCCCACGGTCTACCCTACTCGAGGACTATAAATCCCAGGGGCTACTCTTATTCGGAGGCTGTCATTCGAAGAAAGTTCGGACATCCCAGGCTACCAAACCCTAGAGGCACCAAACCTATGAGACGGCACCCAGATACGAAATGCTACGCCCACCCCAAAAATGTCTCAAAGACGTACGAAGCTCGTAATTAGAAAGCAATTCCTTCATAAGAACTTGAAACCTACTAAGAGGTTACCCTCGGCAAAGAAATCGTCTAAGAAATCGCTTAAGCATATTGAAAAAACCTCCGGTCACACCGAGTTTTCAAAACCTCGAGCAAATAAAGTTGTATCGAGGCCAGGCCCTGTTCGAACCTATAACAAGTGAACACCCTATAACTACATTAAATTCTATGCTAAGGCATTAGAAACATTGCATGGATAAAAATTATGAAAAGATGCTGGAAAAGCAAAGGTACGATATTTCTAGAAAGGAAGATTTTCATATATATATATATATATATATATATATATATATATATATATATATATATATATATATATATATATATATATATATATTGGAGGACATTTACAAAGGCCCAATAAAAATGGCCTCATAATAAACAAAAAAATTTATATGTACGAGAGTGTTACGACCCAAACTGGAGGATCATGACTAGCACCCGGGCCATACTTGCCGAGCACCAAAGAACATTTTATCTAATCTTCTTTATTATATTTAAGGGCTGACAAGATAATATAAATGGTAGATATGGATCATGAACAATCAAGAATGGAAGATAAGGGCATGAACATACATCACATGGGATGACTAGACTTCTAAGAAACTACATATAAGGTACGAGCTACAACACTGCCATGAAAGAATATACAACAAAAATTAGCCAACAAGGCATACCAAAGTATACATGAGTCGACACTTGTCTATGAGCCTCTAAGGGGAATAAGTGATGCAACATTGTCGGAATAGGGTCCCGACATACCCATAATATCTATAAAAAATGCATACCAAGACCACGGCAAGTCCGGAGAAGGGATCACTCCAACAACCGTTGAACTGGGAAGCCTACTGTGGTGGGGGAGCTGTGTCTACCTATCTATCAGGACCTGCAACACGACATGAAACATCCACAAATAAAGAGGACGTCAGTACGAATAAAGTACTGAGTATGTAAGGAAGGAGAGCATAAGTAAGAACAATAATGTAAACAGGGATAGAGTATATACAACTTCTAACATCTGGGTACCTCTGAGGGCTACTGGCATGAAATGCATGATATATACATATATATATATATATACATAAAATTTTAAAATATACGCCTTTGTGGGAAACATCATCATCATATCATACCCGGTCGTAATAGGCTCGGTAAAACGTACCCGGCCATGTGGAGCTCGATAAAATCCAACTGATAAGTGGTTGCACAATAGGTGCCATACCCGGCCGACTATAGCGCGGCTCGGTAGATTAAAATAGATATATATATATATATATATATATATATATATATCACGCCCCAAAATCGAGGGACGAGACCGGCGCCCAACCGGATGAAACGAACCTGGATTTACCTTTCCTACCCGACGTATTTCTCCGTGTTCATAATGTACATTTCATAAGTGAAACAGCAAAATAGAATAAAGCATGCGGTTACCACATAAATCCCTTTCTTCTTTTAACATTTTCAACATTAGATATTACCAAAACATACATACTAAGTACAACATTCCCAATACTGGACCACGGTTACGAGTAAGTACAACAACTACCCAAAATATGTTTACAACCCACATAGTGTCTACGGAGCCTCTAAGAGTACGGAGAAGAATACATAGACGTGTCGGTAACAAGGCCCTGACTATATCTCAAAAGGAATAACATTAACAAAATGAGTCAACATGATTTATACACAACCCCGAGAGGAAGTGAGGCTCACCAAGACTGCTAAAGAGATGGAGGGAAAAGTCACCACTAACGGCGATCAGCACTACCTGCTACAAAACCACCTACATCCATTTAAAAGATGTAGCGCCCCCGACAAAAGGGACGTTAGTACCATTGAATAGCACTAGTATGTATGAACAAACCTACTCTAGATAGGATAAACATAAAAAGTCAACACAAATAGAGGCATCAGATAACCATACACCGAGGCAAGGAAAAACACAAAAAAGAGTTACCACAACCCTCATCCCGTTTTGCCATCTTTTGGTTAATGTACTTTTAAGTTCATCTTGTTATTATTATTACTGATCCACCGGGTCGTTGTCACACGGAGTCCGATCTCTGCCCGATAGGCTAAGCCATCCTAGGTGAGGTCCGAATTTTAATCACATCACATATAACCACCGTGGCCTGTTCTCACGGAGTCCTATCTCTGCCCGAATCGGCTAGGCTAACACTGTGGCTTGTGCACAGCACACGGAGTCCGGTCTCTGCCCGATTGGCTAGGTATCTCAACTGTAAACAGTAACGACAATAATCATCATCAAATCATAAACATATCACAATATCAAGTCATCCATGTGTATGACATGGAGTCCGATCCCAGCCAGACCGGATAGGCCTTCTCACCTCTAGGACATTCTCCTGGTACAATTATGGGTGTTTTAGATCACTTACATCAATTTTAACCTTTTTGATCCCCAACACATATTGTTCTTTGATTCGTCTTTCATATCATTAGAATCATTTGATTCACCTTTCACAACAATTCTTCCTTTAATCCATATTCCATAACCATCCCTTCCATTAATTCATGTTTCACAACAATTCAACCTCATGTTTCGCATTTCACATCATTACCGTCTCTTTACCCACATTTCATATCATAGCAACTTTTGATTCATATTTCGTACCATTCTAGTCTTTCATAATTACCACACCCGTCATATGCAAGGATCACACACATAGTAGAAGAAGGAATAAAATGATCGCAACTCATATACTCAAGTAGCACAACGATATGGTATCAGCATGGAATGACATAGAAGCAAAGATTCCTCAATTAGGCACATAGAACACATAAATTCCATAGATATCCGACAAGAGAATCATACCCGAAAAGTGAGCACCATGTGTTTATCCTATGAGGATTAGAGTTAGCCATACATACCTTGGGTTGGAATTTCTATATAATTTCTATCCAAAATCACCGGACCTTCTAATTCCTTCAATCGAATTTTCAATGTGACACATTCAAACTTTGAGTTAGGAACCTTGAACTCATTTGGGCATTTTATCAACTACTATGTGGTCCTTTAGATTAACTAACCCCTTTTTAGTGAAAGAATGCCCTATTTTACTTCCCTTTTTCTAGATTATGGAAGATTATTCACATGCATGCAAGGTTTCACTTTTTATTTTCAAGACCCAACCTATTAGTGTTTTATTCTTACACAAATCTGAGAAATTGGGGAAATAGGGTGAAGACTTAACTCTTTGAGTGAAGAAGATGACAATAACTTGATAATTTCGGGGCTTGAGTGATTTTGGAAAACCAAATTGGATGATGTTGAAACCTTCTCTCTCAAGAAATCTCTTCTTCTCTCTCTATTTTTTGTCAGAAAATCGTTAAAAATGAAGAGAAAAGGTGTTTTATAAAACAGGGGTTCGGGTTTTATATTTAGAAAATAGGAGCCCCGACACATAGATGCGGTCAGGAATGCGATCGTATTCCTGCTATGCGGTCTGCATTCTTGTCACATAAATAGCCTTCAAAAAGGGCCAAAAAGGAGACCGGACTACCCAGGTATGGGACCAATATGCGGTCCACATACCTATTTTGCGATCGCATAGTGCGTCGCATAACCTCCCTCGCAAAAACCATGGGGCAAGAGTGCGACAACTATGCGGCCCGCATTCGTGAAATGCGATCGAATTCTAGGCCTCATAGCTGTCCTCAAAATGGACAGCAAACTGTCCAGGTATGCGACCACTATGCGGTCCGCATACCTGGACAGTTTGCTGTCCATTTTGAGGACAGCTAACTGTCCAGGTATGCGACCACTATGCGGTCCGCATACCTGGACAGTTTGCTGTCCATTTTGAGGACAGCTAACTGTCCAGGTATGCGACCACTATGCGGTCCGCATACCTGGACAGTTTGCTGTCCATTTTGAGGACAGCTAACTGTCCAGGTATGCGACCACTATGCGGTCCGCATACCTGTTATGCGATCGCATAGTGCGTCGCATAACACGAAATTTCTGGAAAATTAATCTTTCAAGTTCTGGGATACTTTTTACTCCAAAATAGGACCGTTTTAAGAATTTCAACAGTTATAACAGCACAGGGACCTACTCGGGCATTATTTTTGACATAGAAATTTTACGGGTCTTTACATCCTCCCCCACTTAAAAATCATTCGTCCTCGAATGAGGATCGGGAAATCATTCATATTTGAAAACACAATATGCCAACCCCCAATTACTACTAACTCCGATATTTTCTGAAAACTTTGCTAGATTTTCCTCTGTAATTAGGCGTATCTACCTGCCAGAGAGCTCCTGAAACACATGTTCTTAACCAATTCCACACATAACTAGTTATTTCATTGCCTTGCACATAATTTGGTCACCTCGACAAGTCCCGTATAATTCAATTACTTCAACATGCCATATACACTTCAATTAATCATTACCATTCTACACTTCAATTAATCATTTAACCATCACATGAGTTTCACATAATTTCATTTACTCCAAGGGGTTGCACGTTACTCAAATAGTCACAACATACAAAATTATGACACAACTTGAGAAGTTACAATAGTAGAGCAATTAGGGGAAAATGGGGTGCTTTTGCACAAAACTGAACATAACATATAATTGTTTAGAGATGACGGTTCGCACGATCACTACTAGACTTATTCAAACAAATAGAGATATTTTTCTTTCATTTCATTTTCTGCTTCCCATGTGGCTTCCTCAACTTGATGACTTCGCCACAACATTTTAACTGAAGCAATTTATTTGTTCCTCATACGATAATTCTTCATTAACTTCAATAGTCTCAACTGGCACGATGGTTGATGGATCTCCAACCACTTTCTTCAACATAGACACATGGAACACCGGGTGCACTGATGACATCTCAGGGGGCAATTCCAGCCTATAAGCCACCTGTCCTATCCTTGAGCAATCATATATGGCCCGACATACCTTGGGCTCAATTTCCCTTTCTTCCCAAACCGCATTACTCCCTTTATGGGAGATACCTTCAAGAATAACCAATCATCTCTTTGGAATTCCAAATCTCTACGACGAACGTCCGCATAGGATTTCTGACGACTCTGAGCAGTTTTCCTCATCTCCTGAATGACTCTAACTTTTTCCATAGATTGGTGCACAAGGTATGGTCCTAACAATTCTGCCTCACCAACCTCAAACCATCCAATCGGAGATCTACATCTCCTTCCGTACAATGCCTCAAATGGGGCCATCTGAATACTAGCATGGAAAGTGTTATTACAAGAAAATTCTATAAGCGGCAAGTGATCATCCCAACTACCCTTGAAATCTAATACACAAGCCCATAACATGTCTTCAAGCGTCTAAATGGTCCGCTCTGCCTGCCCATCAGTTTGTGGATGGAATGATGTGCTGAGATTTACCTGAGTACCCAAACCTTGCTGAAATTTTCTCCAAAAGTTAGATGTGAACTGGGCCCCTCGATCCGAGTTACTAGATACTGGAGTGCCATGGAGCCTTACTCTTTCTTTGATATACAGCAGAGCGTACTGTTCTGCAGTACCGGTGGACTTGACTCGCAAAAAGTGAGCTGATTTAGTGAGTCGATCCACTATCACCCAAATCGAGTCGAACTTTCGCTGAGTGCGGGGTAACCCTACCACAAAGTCCATATTGATCATCTCCCATTTCCACATCGGTATTTCCATAAGCTGCTCCAACCCACCGGGCCTCTGATGCTCGGCCTTCACTTGCTAACAATTTGAACACTTAGCCACAAAGTCCACCACACCCCTCTTCAAACCATTCCACCAATAAATTTCCTTGAGATCGTGATACATTTTCGTAGAACCTGGGTGTACGGAATACCTGGAATTATGAGCCTCTGCCATTACCCTTTCCCGGAGATCATCCATATATGGAACACATAACCTCTCTTGATACCGCAGGACACCGTCACCATTTCCGAGTGAGAATGCTGAAGTCTTGTGACGTTATAGGGCTAGTACGCCGAGCAGCTTCGAATTCTGCTGTGCCGGTGCACGATTCAAAATTTCTTCCCTCAATTGTGCCAAAGTCGGATCCCTGAATTGCTTTCCCTTGAATTCTGCTACAAGCGAAGATTCTGCTCCATTACGCACCATGATATCCCCTTCGCCTGAGGTCGAAAGACAGACCCCCAGACTAGCCAACTGATAAACTTCCCAAGCCAAAAGCCTCTGATCGGTTTCCAAATGTGCCAAGCTACCCATGGATTTCCGACTAAGAGCGTCGGCTACCATATTTTCCTTCCATGGATGGTACAAAATATTCATATCATAGTCCTTGAGCAATTCTAACCACCTCTGTTGCCTTAAGTTCAACTCCTTCTGCTTGAATAAATGCTGAAGACTCTTGTGGTCTGTGAACACGTCCACATGGACCCATAAAGATAATGCCGCCAGATTTTTAATGCAAACACAACCGCCGCGAGCTCAAATCATGCGTCGGATAATTATTCTCATGATTCTTAAGCTGCCTTGAAGCATACGCTATAACTTTACCACATTGCATCAACACAAACCCCAAACCAACCCTTGAAGCATCACAATAAACTACAAATCCCTCTGAACCCTCTGGCAAGGTCAACGCTGGTGCCGAAGTCAATTTCAATTTCAATTCTTGGAAACTTTTTTCACAAGCATCGAACCACTGGAACTTAACCGCTTTCTGCGTTAGCTTAGTCAATAGGGAGGCGAGGGTAGAGAATCCCTCCATGAACCTCCAATAATATTCAGCCAAACCTAAGAAACTGCGAATCTCTATCGGGGTCGTTGGTCTAGGCCAATCCTTTACCGCTGCAATATTTTGGGGATCAACCCGAAACCTTTACCTGGAAACAACATGGCCCAAAAAGGTGACTGATTCTAGCCAAAACTCACATTTTGAAAACTTTGCATACAATTGGTGTTGATGAAGAGTCTTCAGAACTGTCCTAAGGTGATTAGTATGATCTTCCTAACTTCGCGAATAAACAAGGATATCGTCAATGAAGACAATCACAAAGGAGTCAAGAAATGGTTTGAAAACCCGATTCATAAGATCCATAAAAGTTGTTGGGGCGTTGGTTAGCCCAAAATACATTACCAAGAATTCGAAGTGCCCATAACGAGTCTTGAAGGCAATCTTAGGAATATCTTGCTCTCTGATCTTTAACTGGTGATACCAGGACCGTAAATCAATCTTTGAGAAGAACCTAGCACCTTGCAATTGATCGAATAAATCATCTATCCGAGGCAATGGGTATTTATTCTTGATGGTGACCTTGTTGAGCTGCCGATAATCAATATACATCCGAAGCGATCCATCCTTCTTTATGACAAATAGAACCGGTGCGCCCCAAGGCGACACACTAGGCCTAATGAAACCCTTTTCTAATAGATCCTTCAATTGCTCTTTTAACTCTCTCAATTCTACTGGCGCCATTCGGTAGGACGGAATAGATATTGGTTGCACATCTGGAAATACATCAATCCCGAAATCAATCTCTCTATCAGGTGGAATCCCAGGAAGCTCATCCAGAAAAACCTCAAGAAACTTATTCACAACAGGCACGGATTCGGGAGAAGGCACCTATGAAGTGGTGTCCGCAACCCGGACCAACTAGTAGATACACCCCTTCCTGATCATCTTCGAGGCCTTAAGGTAGGAAATAAACCTACCTCTTGGCACAATATCATTTCCCTTCCATTCAATATCTGGTTCCTCAGGAAACTCGAGCCTCATAATTCTGGCTCGGCAGTCAAGTATAACAAAGCATGAGTAGAGTCAGTGCATCCCTATAATCACATCAAAATCTACCATTCCTAGCTCAATAAGATCGGTCGTGGTATCCCGAACACACACCGTGACAACACAATTCCTGTAGACTCACACGGCCTCAATAGAATCACCAACCGGAGTCGACACGGAGAACGGCTCATGAAGTTGTTCGGGTTCTACCCCAAAACTTGAAGCAATAAAGGGAGTAACATATGACAAAGAAGACTCGGGATCAATAAGAGCATAAACATCATGTGTTTGAATAGTCAGAATACTTGTGACAACATCTGGAGAAGCCTCTGCACTCTGGTGACCACTTAAAGCATAGAACCGACTAGGTCCTCCCCGACCTCGGGCACCACCCCTGGTTGCACCATGCCCTGCTGGTGCTGAAGGGCCTCGGGCTGGTAGGCGTGCTGATGATAAAGCAGTTGAAGAACTAGATGGTTGGGCGGCACCCCATCCTGCACCCTGACTGGATGAAGGGCAGTCTCTATGAATATGAACCCTCACCCCACAACCATAGCACACTGGCCGATCCAGATAACAGGTCCCGGTATGAAGCCTCTCGCACTTGGGGCATGGTCCCCTCTGCTGCTGCTGGAATCTCCACCTGATTGGCCTAGCTAATGGAACCCCATGCCACTAGAACTGGCCCAAAAATGACCTCCTTGTTGATGATGATAGTGACGCCCCGGTGACGGGGCACTAGCTGATGACTGAGCATGAGACCGGGATGGTCCTGATGACCCTCTCCTGGGGACTTGTCTCCCTCCTCCAAAGGAAGCCCCATGGCTGCCCGCCGACCGGGTTCTACTAATACTCTCTCTCTCTCCATCCTTATCTCAATTTCCGAGCCTCCGTAGCCTGAGAAAATCTACAATCTTCCCATAGTTCATATCTGAATGCAGAGAAGCTGTAGCATCTTCATTAATAACCAAGGGCGCAAGGCCCTGAACAAACTGGCAAACTCTGGCCTTCATAGTCGGCATCATGTGGACAACATACTTGGAAAAGCGCACGAACTCCATATGATACTCCCACACACTCCTGTTGCCCTGCTTGAGGACCTCAACTTCTGTAGCGCGGGCTGCCATGGTCTCGACAGGCAAGAAATGGTCCATGAAAGCACCTACAAACTCATCCCACCTCACTGGAGGGCTCCCCTCCCCACGGGAATCCTCCTACATCTCAAACCACGAATACGCTGCTCCCCTCAAACGATAGGAAGCTAACTCGACCCCCTCTGTCTCTTTAGCCTTCATAACCCGAAGAGTCTTGTACATCTGATCTATAAAATCTTAAGGGTCGGCCTCCGGGTCGGTGCCTATGAACTCTGGAGGGGCTAACCGCAGAAACTGGTTGACCCTGGAACCTGAAGAATCCCCTTGCTCGCTAGAGGATGCAGCGGCAGCATGTGATATTTGGGCCTGGGAGGCCACTAGCTGAGTCAACATCTGAATAGCTCCCTTGAGGTCCCCATCAGAAATACCGGGACCGGAAGCTGGGATAGAAGAAGGATCAGGAACATCAGCAGGAGGGACTGTAGCACCCTCCGCTGGAGCAGGAATAGGAATATCCTGGCCTGGGATAAAAGAGTCAGGCAGATTCAGGGTTGGGGAATCATTATCGCCCACACTTAGATAAATAATTCATGGCCACTCCTGGAGTGGCATTGACCTCTAGGCCGAGTCGAGCTCTCTTCTTGGGTGCCATTTACTGAAAATTAGAACAATGCACGAGTTAGGGATAGACAACCTCACCTCCCACCACATCGCACGATATAGAATAGAAATAAAAGGGTACTTTCCTAAATGTCCATGCAGCCCCCTAATTATAGATGTGGTCGACAACACACTGATAAGAAGGGCTCTACTATACACGACTCTGAGACATCCTAGGACACTTTTAAAACCTTAGGCTCTGATACCAAGTTTGTCACGCCCCAAAACCGAGGGACAAGACCGGCGCCCAACCGGATGAACCCGGTCAAGCGAACCTGGATTTGTCTTTCCTACCCGACGCATTTCCCCGTGTTCATAATGTACATTTCATAAGTGAAACAGCAAAATAGAATCAAGCATGCGGTTACCACATAAATCCATTTCTTCTTTTAACATTTTCAACATTAGATATTACCAAAACATACATAGTAAGTACAACACTCCCGAAACGGGACCACGATTACGATTAAGTACAACAACTACCCAAAATATGTTTACAACCCACATAGTGTCTATGGAGCCTCTAAGAGTACAGAGAGGAACACATAGACGTGTCGGTAACAAGGCCCCGGCTATACCTCAAAGGGAATGACATAAACAAAATGAGTCAACATGATTTACACACAACCCCGAGAGAAAGTGAGGCTCACCAAGACTGCTGAAGAGATGGAGGGAAAAGGCATCACTAACGGCGATCAGCGCTACCTGCTACAGAACTACCTACATCCATTTAAAAGATGTAACGCCCCCGGCAAAAGGGACGTTAGTACTATTGAATAGCACTAGTATGTATGAACAAACCTACTCTAGATAGGATAAACATCAATAGTCAACACAAATAGAGGCATCAGATAACCGTACACCTAGGAAAGGAAAAACACAAACAAGACTTACCACAACCCTCATCCCGTTTTGCCATCTTTTGGTTAATGTACTTTTAAGTTCATTTTGTTATTATTATTACTGATCCACCGTGAAATTGTCACACGGAGTTCGATCTCTGCCCGATCGGCTAAGCCATCCTAGGTGAGGTCCGAATTTTAATCACATCACATATAACCACAGTGGCTTGTTCTCACGGAGTCCGATCTCTGTCCGAATCGGCTAGG
The DNA here is from genome assembly GCA_005239525.1 of Nicotiana knightiana. NCBI lineage: Eukaryota > Viridiplantae > Streptophyta > Magnoliopsida > Solanales > Solanaceae > Nicotiana > Nicotiana knightiana. The sequence continues at coordinate 334,255 of ML377733.1, read as the reverse complement.
CTAACATTGTGGCTTGTGCACAGCACATGGAATCTGATCTATGCTTGATCTGCTAGGCCATCTCAACTGTAAACAGTGAGGATAATAATCATCATCAAATCATAAACATATCACAATATCAAGTCATCCATGTGTACGGCATGGAGTCCGATCCCGGCTAGACCGGATAAGCCTTCTCACCCCTAGAACATTCTCCGGGTACAATTATGGGTGTTTTAAATCACTTACATCAAGTTTAACCTTTTTGATCCCCAACACATATTGTTCTTTGATTCGTCTTTCATATCATTATAATCCTTTGATTCACCTTTAACAACAATTCTTCCTTTAATCCATATTCCATAACCTTCCCTTCCATTGATTCATGTTTCACAACAATTCAACCTCATGTTTCGCATATCACATCATTACCGTCTCTTTACCCACATTTCATATCATAGAAACTTTTGATTCATATTTTGTACCATTCTAGTCTTTCATAATTACCACACCTATCATATGCAAGGATCACACACATAGTAGAAGAAGGAATAAAATGATCACAACTCATATACTCAAGTAGCACAACGATATGGTATTAGCATGGAATGACATAGAAGAAAAGATTACTCAATTAGGTACATAGAACACATAAATACCATAGATATCCGACAAGAGAATCATACCCGAAAAGTGAGCACCATGGGTTTATCCTATGAGGATTAGAGTTAGCCATACATACCTTGGGTTGGAATTTCTCTATAATTTCTATCCAAAATCACCGGACCTTCTAACGCCTTCAATCTAATTTACAATGTGACACATTCAAACTTAGAGTTAGGAACCTTGAACTCATTTGGGCATTTTATCAACTATTATGTGGTCCTTTAGATTAACTAACCCATTTTTAGTGAAAGAATGCCCTAGTTTACTTCTCTTTTTCTAGATTATGGAAGATTGTTCACATGCATGCAAGGTTTCACTGTTTTATTTTCAAGACCCAACCTATGTGTGTTTTATTCTTACACAAATCTGAGAAATTGGGAAAATAGGGTGAAGACTTACCTTTGTTAGTGAAGAATATGACAATAACTTGATAATTTCTGGGCTTGAGTGATTTTGGAAAACCAAATTGGATGATGTTGAAACCTTCTCTCTCAAGAACTCTCTTCTTCTCTCTCTATTCTTGGTCAGAAAATCGTTAAAAATGAAGGAAAAAGGTGTTTGATAAAACAGGGGTTCGGGTTTTTAATTTAGACAATAGGAGCCCCGACACAGAGATGCGGTTAGGAATGCGATCGCATTCCTGTCGCATAAATGGCCCTCAAAAGGGGCCAAAAAGGAGACCGGACTGCCCAGGTAGCGACCACTATGCGGTCTGCATACCTATTATGTGATCGCATAGTGTGTCGCATAACCTCACTCACAAAAACCATGGGGCAAGAATGCGACAACTATGCGGCTCGCATTCGTAAAATGTGATCGCTTCTGGGCCGCATAGCTGTCCTCAAAATGGACAGCAAAATGTCCAGGTATGTCACCACTATGCAGTCCGCATACCTGTTATGCGATCACATAGTGTGTTGCATAACGCGAAATTTCTCGAAAATTAATTTTTCAAGTTCTGGGATACTTTTTACTCCAAAATATGACCGTTTTAAGAATTTCCACAGTTATAACAGCACAGGGACCTACTCGGGCATTATTTTTGACATAGAAATTTTACGGGTCTTTACATATATATATATATATATATATATATATAATACATGTAGGACTCATTGGAATCATATTCTGAACCTTTTGGAGTGACGTAAGATCGATATCCTCCGTACACATTATTAGGACTAACTCTTCATCAAGAATCTTAAGAATCAGGAAGTACCAACAACATTGATAACATAATAATAAGAGAAGCAACCTCAACATCAATTGTTCCATAAGAAGGGAAACAATGTAAGTACCGCTAGCTTCTAAGAGTAGAGTATCTTTGGAAGCTCGTTCATTCCATTATGTATAATCGGAGTCGTGCAAAATAAGGAAGAGGATAGCCTCAGATACCTTGTATATACTTCCCTAACCTCAATCTATTCAAATGTCATGACTCCTTAGTCTACAATAAGAGAAACGACACTATCGTTATCATCTAAGCGTCACAACTATTATGTATCGACCACAATCTATTTTTCGATGAAACGGACAGCACATCCCCTGTATATATGACTTCACACAAGTCAAAACAATCACCAAACATCCCAAACAAAATCAATAATAATCATATTGAGCCTCCCAAAATAGTCCACCAACTAACAACATTAGTATCAAGCCTTTCGATATATATTTCACAAGTTCTAGCTTCAATGACTTAGCTGTAACTTGGATAATCTTAAATAAATGTAGAGTAAGAGGTTCCTCACCTTTAAACAGAAAGTAAAACTCCAACTTGACCTTAATTTTCCACGAAATTTCCCTCCAATGCTGCCACAACAACAGGGAAGCGAAACTAGCAATCAATTAATGTTTTTCGGTACTAGAATCACGAAGGCTTGAAATCACTTAGGGTTGATATTAAAAACTTGAGGGAGTATTTTATTTACATAACATAAAACCTTTAAAACAAGCTCCCACACGAGCTTGAACAACACAAAATGAACAACAGCAAGAAGAACAAGAAACTTACTAGCGCCACGGGATTCCCGACACTTGATTTGTGTTGTTTTCCCTTTGTTTGGGTCTTGAATCTTGAGAGAACCTTAAGAGGGTGTTTCTAGGGTTATAAAGTCTAAATATACTGAAAATTAATGACTTAAAACGGGTTCTAAGCATATTATATATATCCATCTCTCTTAAACCGACTATGTGGGACCCATAGAGAGGTGCTTAGCGCAGTCTCACGAAAATGCGAATATCTCTCGATTCTGATATCGTATAGATGAACGGTTACATGCGTTGGAAACTAGACTCATAGATATTAAATTTGTGGGTAATCATCCCATAATTCCAAGTATATTGGGATAAAATCTTAGTAACATTTGGCCTAAATTGTAAGTAAAATAATGAACCTAAGTTGCGACAACTCTTGTCGACTTTTGTTTCATAAATCGTTTGACTTCGAGACTTATGATACGGATATTATGTGATTCAAATATGTTAAAATACGACCTCTTGATAATATTAAGCACCCCTAGGTCTACCAAAAATACGGGTTACAACATCCTTGATTCGTTTAACTTCTAATACTTGTTAATCACACTTATACACTCTTGTATCATTTAAGACCAATAGGATTAAATTCTTATCATCTCAAAGATAATCTCTTCTCATATTTATGTCGACTAACTTATGGCATGAATGAACGTACGTGAATATGGGTTGTAACACCCTCTCCCCCCTTAGGAACATTCATCCTCGAATGTAAGGGCTTATGGGAAGCCTAACTCATCGTGGATTCCAACGGAAATTTCCGGCCGAGTTTTCCCCCTATTATATTGATACTAGACAAACTTGCAAGCAACCCAACGTATTGCCTTTCAAGGCTACACAAAGTATTATGGATATGTACATTATCTGCATATCACCATTGTGTATTAAGGAAGAGTATTCTCAAGCTATTGCTTACCTCATAGAGTTGTTTCACCTTCAAAGGCGTCCTGCGTTCCCCTGGAATCCCCGTTATCTTCATTCTGGAACAGGTAAGGGTATTTAGACTTTATCTCCTCTTCTTCTTCCCATGTCATTTCTTCCATGTTCTTGTTCCTCCACAATACTTTGACGGAAGCTACATCCTTTGTTCTCAACTTGTGGACTTGTCGATCTAATATAGCCACTGGCACTTCTTCATATGATAGATCTTCTGTAACTTGTACATCTTTGATAGGGATGACCCGAGAAGGGTCTCCAATACATTTCCTCAACATAGATACATGGAATATCGAGTGGACAAATTCCAATTCAGATGGCAATTCTAACTCATAAGCAACCTGTCCAATTCGTCGAAGAATTTTGCATGGACGGATATACCGCAGACTCAGCTTACCCTTCTTCCCAAAACGCATAACACCCTTCATCGGCGAGATCCTCAGGAAAACCCAATCACCAACCTCAAACTCCAGATCACGACGTCGGACATCAGAATAAGACTTTTGCCTGCTTTGTGCCGTCCTCAACCACTCTTTTATCAGTTTCACCTTCTCAATGGCTTGGTGAATCAAATCTGGCACATATAGTTCTGTTTCACCAACTTCAAACCATCCAAGTGGTGATCTACATCTCCTCCCGTATAGTGCTTCGTATGGGGCCATTTTAATACTGCAATGATAGCTATTATTGTGGGAAATTTCTATGAGTGGAAGATGGTCATCCCAATTCCCCTTGAAATCTAGAACACATGCTCGTAGCATATCTTCAAGTGTCTGAATGGTACGTTCAGCCTTTCTGTCAGTCGGTGGATGGAATGCGGTGCTGAGATTCACTTGTGTGCCTAAACCCTTCTGAAAAGACTTCCAAAAGTTAGCCGCAAATTGCGCTCCTCGGTCTGATATAATAGATATCGGCACACCATGAAGCCTAACAATCTCCTTGATATACAACTTTGCATAATCTTCAGTTGTGTCTTAACTGGCAGAAAATGGACACATTTTGTAAGTCGATCAACTATCACCCATATGGAGTCAAACTTATGATAAGAGAGAGGTAATCAAATAATTAAGTCCATATTAATCACCTCCCATTTCCATGTCATAATCTCGATATTCTGAAGCAATCCAGNTACTGCTCTTTAACATCATGATACATCTTTGTCGAGCCGGGATGGATGGAATATCGGGATTGATGAATCTCAATCATAATCTTCTCTCTCAACCCTGCCACATCAGGCACACGTAACCGGCCCTGGTATCTCAGTACCCATCTGCTCCGATCTCAAAAGCCATAAGTTTACACTGTTGAATGCTCTCTCTCAATCGTACTAAGGTAGGATCTTCATATTGCCGTGCTTTACCTCGGCTACCAAAGATTATTCTGATGTATTTTGTACAGTAACCCCTCCGTCATCAGAGTCTAACAATCTAATTCTCATATTGGCTAGCTGATGAAGCTCTTTATTCAACTCCTGTCTACCTGCCTCAATGTGTACTAAGCTTCCCATTGACTTACCACTAAGAGCGTCTGCCACAACATTGGCTTTACCGGGATGGTACAATATCTTGACATCATAATCTTTAAGTAATTCAAGCCACCTATGTTTCCTCAAATTCAACTCCTTCTACTTGAAGATGTATTTTAAACTCTTGTGATCTGTGTAGATGTCAACATAGATGCCATATAAGTAGTGTCGCCATATCTTTAGAGCATATATTGCTGCAGCCAACTCCAAATCATGAGTCGGGTAATTCTTTTTATGCTTCTTCAACTGTCTTGATGCATAAGCAATCCCCTTCCCATGTTGCATCAATACGCACTCCAAACCTATACCTGAGGCATCACAATATACCACATAACCTTCTATTCCTTCTGGGAGAGTGAGCACTGGCGCAGATGTCAATCGATTCTTTAACTCCTGAAAACTTCATCCACAAGCGTCAGACCACTGGAACTTAGTAGCTTTCTGTGTTAACTTAGTCAATGGTGCTGATATAGAGGAAAACCCTCCTACAAATCGCCTATAATATCCTGCTAGCCCCAGGAAGCTGCGGACTTCTGATAGTGTTGTAGGTCTCGGCCAATTCTTTACTGCATTGATCTTTTGAGTGTCAACACTAATACCCTCGTCAGATATCACATGGACAAGGAATGCTACTGAGTTCAGCCAGAATTCACATTTGGAGAGCTTAGCATATAACTTACGATCCTGAAGTGTTTGTAATACTATCCGCAAGTGGCCCGCATGTTCCACCTCCGAACGAGAATACACCAAAATGTCATCAATGAATACGATCACGAACACATCAAGATAGGGCCTGAATACAATATTCATGAAATCCATAAAAGCGGCTGCGGCATTTGTTAGCCCAAACGACATCACCAAGAACTCAAAGTGCCCATATATTGTCCGGAAGGTCGTCTTTGGAATATCCTTCTCCTTAACCCTCACCTGATGATACCCTGAACGTAAGTCAATCTTGGAGAAATACTTGGCACCCTGGAGTTGCTCAAACAAGTCGTCAATCCTTGGAAGGGGGCACTTCTTCATTATGGTAAATATTCAACTGTCGATAATCAATACACGTCCTTAACGACCCATCTTTCTTCCGCACGAACAGGATTGGCGCACCCCAAGGTGAAGTGCTAGGCCTAATAAAGCCCTTATCCAGCAAGTCCTTCAGTTGTGCCTTCAAATCTTGCAACTCTGTCGGGGCCATCCTGTATGGAGGAATAGATATGGGTTGAGTGTCAGTCAACACATCAATACTAAACTCAAACTCCCTTTCAGGAGGAAGGCCTAGGAGTTCATCTAGGAAAACATCTGGAAATTCATTGACCACGGGGATTGATTGTAAAGTAGGCGGCTTCTTCTCTACATCCCTAACGTGAACGAGATAATAAATATATTATTTTGAGATCATCTTCCTTGCCTTAAGATAGGAAATAAAACTACCTTTCGGCGTATCAATGTTCCCTTTCCATTCAATGACGGGTTCATCAGGAAATTGAAACCTAACCATCTTCGTACCACAATCAACATTTGCATAGCATGAGGAACCAGTCCATTCCCATTATCACGTCGAAATCAAGTATTTCTAATTCAAATAAATTCGCCGAGGTTTGACGATTACAAATGTGCAACCTCTATATACCCTTCTACCAATCACAGAATCTCTTATCGGAGTAGATACCGCAAGTGGTTTACTTATCAATTCAGGTTCAACGCCAAACCTATTAGCCACAAAAGGTGTAACATATGATAATGTAGATCCCGGATCAATCAACGCATATACATCATAAGAAAACACAGACAATATACATGTAACAACATCCTGAGACGACTCAAGATCCTGTCTATCTACTAGAGCGTAGGTTCGATTTTGAGCACCACTCGAACTCGGCACTGCACCTCTACCTCTACCTCTACCTCTACCTCTACCATGGCCTGTGGACTGCTGAAAACCCCGTGCTGGAAGTCGAACTGATGAGGAAGAACCAGACACAGATCCAGTTGGCTGAGCCATACTACCACCTTTTCTGTTAGGACAATCCTGCATCATATGGTCAGGCTGTCCGCAAGAATAGCACGCATCATAACCTCGACGGCACAATCCAAAGTGGGACTTGCCACACTGATCACAACGGGGTAATGGAGGTCTCATCTTATTGGTATCCCTATGATATTGCGAACCTGATGCCCGCGAACTATGACCTGGACCAGAATAGGTAAATCGATCATACTGAGGCCTCTGAAATTGTGGAGGAGCACTAGCTACAGGTGGTGCCGAACTCCTTGAAGACCGGGGCCTAACACTACCTCTGAAGTCATGAGAATACCCTAGAAATATCTCCCTCTTATGTTGGCCCCTATCCTGCTCCATATCTCCCCTTTTCTGGCGCTTACGATCCTCTAGGGTCTGGGCATAAGCCTGAATACGGGAAATATACATGCCCTCCACCAAGGAGGCTGTCGTGCAGTCATTTATCAGATGTGGTCCCAACCCGTTCACGAACATATGCAACCTATCACTCATCTCGACCACAATATGAGGATCATACCTTGCTAAAGAATCAAACGGCATGTTATACTCTGGCACACTTATATTACCTTGTCTAAGGTTCAAGAACTTATCAGCTCTAGCTCGTCGTATCTCAACGGGCAAATAGTGACGAAGAAAGGCCTTAGAAAATTTCTTCCACACAGCTGGAGGGGCGTTCAAACCCCTGGATCTCTCCCACTATCATACCAGAAAACCGTTAAATCCCGTAACCGATAAGAAGCCAACTCTACTGCCTCTGTATCTGTAGCATGCATAACCCGTAGTGTACGATGAACCTGGTCAATATAAGTTTGCGGGTCCTCCTTGGGGTCTGATACGGTAAACATTGGAGTGTCTAGATTAATAAAATCACGAACTCTTGTACTATCTGGTTTATCAACAACACCGGTATTTTGCCTCTTAGCCTGAGCAGCTATCAAGCTAGTCAACAGCTGCACCGAACACCACATATCCTGGTCTGTAGTGCGAGACGAAGGATCTGGTGGTGCTGGGTGCCTCCTAATATCCTCTGCATGAGACGGAGTATATGAGGTATGAGATGGCATCTCACTCTAAGCCTCACTTTGGCCTGCTCTGGCTTGAGGCACCTGACTATTACCCTCTCCCGCAACTATATCAAGCCGTCTACTAATCGCTTGCTTCCTAGTCGAAGGCATCATTGAAAGTAAACAAGGTTAATATTAGATACGAACACTAAAGACTCAACTCTACACACGATCTAGATTAAGGAAGAAGGAAACAACCCTAGATGTCATGTAGTCTCCTGATTATAAATGTGGCGCGCCACACATCCATAATCAAGACTCTACTAGACACGGCTCATAGACAACCCCTAGGACAGACCTGCTCTGATACCAAGCTTGTCACGACCCAAACTGGAGGATCATGACTAGCACCCGGGCCATACTTGTCGAGCACCAACGAACATTTTATCTAATCTTCTTTATTATCTTTAAGGGCTGACGAGATCAATATAAATGGTAGATATGGATCATTTACAATCAACAATGAAATATAAGGGCATGAACATACATCACATGGGATGACAAGACTGCTAAGAAACTACATATAAGGTACGAGCTACAATGCTGTCATGAAAGACTAAACAACAAAAATTAGCCAACAAGGCATACCAAACTATACATGAGTCGACACCTGTCTATGAGCCTATAAAGGGCATAATTGATGCAACATTTCTGGAACAGGGCCCCGACATACCCATAATATCTATAACAAAAATGCATACCAAGACCACGGCAAGTCCAGAGAAGGGATCTCGCCAATAACCGCTGAACTGAGAAGCCTATTGTGGTGGGGGAGCTGTGTTTACCTGTCTATCAGGACCTGCATCACGACATGCAGCGTCCACAAATAAAGAGGACGTCAGTATGAATAAAGTACTGAGTATGTAAGGCAGGAAAGCATAAGTAAGAACAATAATGTAAACAGGGATAGAGTATATACAACCTCTAACATCTGGGTACCTCTGAGGGCTACTGGCATGAAATGCGTGATACATACATATATATATACATAAACTATTAAAACATACGCCTCTGTGATACCCTGCCACGTGGAGCTCGGTAAAACCCAACTGATCAGTGGTTGCACAATAGGTGTCATACGCGGCCGACTAGCGGCTCGTTAGATTAAAATAGATACATACATACATACATACATACATATATATATATATACATACATACATACATATATATATAATGCATGTAGGACTCATTGGAATCATATTCTGAACCTTTCGGAGTGACATAAGGTCGATATTCTCCGTACACATTATTAGGACTTACTCTTCATCAAAAATATTATAAGAATCAGGAAGTACCAACAACATTTATAACATAACAATAAGAGAAGCAACCTCAACATAAATTGTTCCATAAGAAGGGAAACAATGTAAGTACTGCTAGCTTCTAAGAGTAGAGTATCTTTGGAAGCTCGTTCATTGCATTATGTATAATCGGAGTCGTGAAAAAGAAGGAAAGGGATAGCCTCACATACCTTGTATATACTTCCCCAACCTCAAGCTATGAAAATGTCACGACTCCTTAGTCTACAATAAGAGAAACGACACTATCGTTATCATTTAAGCGTCACAACTATGTATCGACCACAATCTATTTTTCGATGAAACGGACAGCACATCCCCTGTATATATGACTTCACACAAGTCAAAAAAATTACCAAACATCCCAAACAACATCAATAATAATCATATTGAGCCTCGCAAAATAGTCCACCAACCAACAACATTACTATCAAGCCTTTCGATATATATTTCACAAGTTCTAGCTTCAATGACTTAGCCGTAACTTGGATAATATTAAATACATGTAGAGTAAGAGGTTCCTAACCTTTAAAAAGAAATAAAAACTCCAACTTGACCTTAATTTTCCACGAAATTTCCCTCCAATGCTTCCACAACAACAGGGAAGCGAAGCTAGCAATCAATTAGGGTTTCTCGGTACTAGAATCACAAAGGCTTGAAATCACTTAGGGTTGATATTAAAAACTTGAGTGAGTATTACAGAACATAAACCCTTTAAAAAAACCTCCCACACGAGCTTGAACAACACAAAATGAACAACAACAAGAAGAACAAGAAACTTACTAGCGCCACGGGATTCCCGACACTTGATTTGTGTTGTTTGCCGTTTGTTTGGGTCTTGAATCTTGAGAGAACCTTAAGAAGGTGTTTATAGGGTTTTAAAGTATAAATATACTGAAAATGAATGACTTAAAACGGGTTCTAAGCATATTATATATATTCATCTCTCTTAAACCGACTATGTGGGACCCATTGAGAGGTGCTTAGCGCAGTCTCGCGAAAATGCGAATATCTCTCTATTCTGATATCGCATCGATGAACGGTTAGATGCGTTGGAAACTAGACTCATAGATACTCAATTTAGTGGGTATATCACCCTGTAATTCCAAGTATATTGGGAGAAATCTTAGTAATATTTGACCTAAAGTTTAAGTAAAATAATGAACCTAAGTTGCGACAACTCTTGTTGACTTTTGTTTCATAACTCGTTTGACTTCGAGACTTATGATACGGATATTATGTGATTCAAATACCTTAAAAACCTACCTCTTGATAATACTAAGCACTCGTAGGACTACCAAAAATACGGGTTACAACATCCTTGATTCATTTAACTTCTAATACTTGTTAATCACCCTTATACACTCTTGTATCATTTAAGACCAATAGGATTAACTTCTTATCATCTCGAAGAAAATATCTTCTCATATTTACGTCGACTAACTTATGGAATGAAAAGACGTACGTGAATATGGTTTTTAACAAAGAGACAAAAATTTAAAAAGTATTAAGTCATCTACGCCTAGTCTTCACTGGCGCCCGACTTGTCGCCAGAGCCGTTAGAGCCTTCGAATCCCTCCAAGACCTCGAAACCCTCAGAGCCTTAAAACCTTCAGGATCGTGAAGCTTCTTCGCCTCGGCCTCGGACTTTTTATCCTCCTCGATCTCAGCCAACAGGTCAAACCTCGGGTATGGATCTCTTTGAGGGTCTCTCTTAGAGATAGCTACTTCATGTATTCATCCTTTGCCTTCGAGCGAACCTCGGCTACCTCCACATTGGCCTTGTATTGGATCACCATTTCTTCGGCATCGGAGGAGGTTGTATCCAACTTGGACTTCACTGCCTCGTATTCTCTATCGAGGGCATCCCGGTCTATGACAGTCGAGATCAACTGTGCTCGGAGATCATCATTCAGCTAAGACCACTTGTCAGCTTTATCCTTCGCCACCCGGAGTTAGTTTTAAATCGATGCCAGCTCCGCCTTAGAGGTTTCCTTCTTTGAAGCCAGCAAGTCCATTTTTCTTTTCCACCCATCGGCCATGGCTTGGACCTCGTTCATCTTGGCTTGGAGTTGGTCGATCAAGTTGATCTTCTATTGGAACTGTGAGGTTGTGCTGTCAGACATCGTGACTAGCTCCTCATTTTTAACTTCAAAGACCTTTACCTTTTCGACGAGATCGGCACTCCAAGGTCGAAGCTTCCTTCATAGACCTGCCCATCTCGGCCTGAAGATCCTTAACGGCCTATTCATATTTCTCACTAAGAAGCCTGTACATGTCCTTCTTCCAAACTTGTTCCTTGAGCTCGAACTCGAGTTGGTTGATTTCAAAGTGGTACCGGAGGAAGCTCTCATGGTGAAGCATTGAGGCTTTCCAAGAAACGAAAACAGTATGAGATATTGAAACCTAATTGGAATTCACGAGGGAGTGTTGGTGCCTTATCTGGTTTAGCGCCTGTTATGCCTCATTGAAGAGACTAGACGCGCTCACCTCATTCATATTTTCCTTGTCCTCTCATTCACCAGGAATCGGAGATAGTTGATTATGCCCACTGGAGAAGATAGAACCCGAGCATCCTCTGGGACCGTGAAACTGTTCTCTTGCGGCTAGGGTCCACACTAGGAGCAGGAAACTGCTTCACCAGTTTTGGGCTCGAACTCGGCCCGCCAGCCTCCGAAGGTGAGTCCTTATTTGGGATCTCCAAGTTGCCCAGCCAGGAAAAATCTTCCAAATTGGACATGTCCACGCCATCAAAGAAGAAGTGGAGATGATCATCCGCAACGTGAACTCCTTCACTTGACTTTTCCTTTCCTTCTTGGTCCTCTTCAAGCATGGACTCGGTGTAGGAGAGGCGTCTCAATGATGTCTATTACACTGGTCGCCTCCTTCATAACAGAAACAACTTCTTGGGATGTCTCAGCCCTTGTCTCTTATCTCGTCCTCTCGAGTGAGAAAAAGATCGACCTCATGTCTCTTTTCCTTGGTTTCCACCTACTCCCTAACAGGGGTTGATCCGTGAGCGACAAAGATGTCGTATTCTTTGGACTAATCCCTGAGCCGGCGAAGCGAGTCATATTCGGCACCCGAAGTTGGTATTCTTCTTGGGCTTACGAGCCTGGGAAGCGGCCCTCTTTTTTGGCTTCACCTCGGGACCCGAGAGTTTGAAGTCTTTATTTTACTCTTATACTTCTCCCCTGCGGCAGTCCGGGGATGTCCTGTAACGGAGGGATCAACGGGTAAGGGCCTTTCAAGCGGCCTAAGTTTGGTGGTCTTAGGAAAACATGCAAAGAAAAAAGAAAAGGCCAGTGTTACGTAAGTTTGGGGCGTAATAGTAACTATTTTGAGAAGAGCGTTACCATGAGAACGGGCCTCCCATCGGCCCTATGAAAGCTTGCACCACAAGCGCTCGAAGTATGACATCCACTTGCACATGTATTCGATCCACTCCTGAAGCCGGGGGACCGTATTGGGAACTCGAGCAACAGTTGCACGACCACAAATACTCATGGTGAGAAACGAAACAAAGGAGACTTGACACTTAAGGAAAGGCTACACTTATGAGATGCATTCCACTTCTTGGGAAATGGCAGGAACTCGGGAGGGATCAAATCTTCAGTTTTCACCCGAACAAAGCACCTCTGGCAGCCTCGGTCTCGATCCTCGTCGATGCTCGAAAAGGGAGCCTTGCAGGCCCGACGAGTGAGCTTGATTAGTCTCCCTTAGAAAATTTTGGGGACTATACGGACGGAATAGGTGGTCTAGGGTGAACCGAGGATATTCGGTGTTGTTCAAAAAATAATGTAGGAGGAACACGATCCTCCAAAGAGACGGGTGGATTTGCCCAATGTACACCTCGTATCTCTTTCAAAAGGCCAAAACTACTGGGTTTACCGGGCCCAGCGTGAAGGGGTAAGTGTAAACACTTAAATACCCCTCCACATAAGTAGTAATATCGTCCTCGGGCTCTGGGACTACCACGTCCGTACCTCCCCATTTACAGTCCTCATGGACTATGGGAAGGGTATCTTCGGTAATGGAGCATATATATCTCGATGCCCCTTCACCTCGGTCTTGTTTGGATGAGGCCTTCTTGACTTTTAAATCCTGCGATTAAACAGCTCCCAGGAATAAAGCTTTTAAAGGAAGGGCTCTAGGGCAGCTTCGTTAGCAGTCACTTCAAGAGCCACCACCTCGGGAACAGCTGTCTCGAGAGCAACCACCTCGAGAATGGCCCCATCGGTACTTGTGGCGGGGTGGGAAGATGAAGAGGAATCTTGTTAAGGGACTGATTTGGAAGTCTTGGCTATCGTGATCTGGAAAATATGAAGATTAGAAGGAAAGATATGAAGATTTGAAGGATAGATATGAAGATTTTAAGAAAGGTATGAAGGTTTGAAGGTAGGATGAAGATCTGGGTAGAAACCTAAGAATAATTATGAAGATTTGAAGATCAAAGGCAAAGAGATGAAGATTTGAAAGAGTTGACAACTGCTAAAGAATTTAAAGGTAAAAGCTAAGATCGAAAAGTGGAAGAAGTACAAAAGATCGAAGCTTTTATAGGAGAAAATGTAATCAATACGCAACGTTTCACATTCGGAGGCGACCAGCCGATGATTGACACGTGTCCGAAGTCAGAGTGACATGACTAATGGGACGTTTCGACTTATTCACCGTCTCGGTCGTAACGTACGAAGGAAGGAACCGGGGTTCATCTATCATTTCACATCGTTTCAGCGAACCTACTCTCTGAGAAACGAGGGGACTATCTGTATACGGGGTGAACTCGGGGTTAGCACACACCCCGAGTTCCCGGTAAGTCAAACGAAGTAAGAAGTATGTATGTATGATATGGAGACTGAATTTGAGAACTCCTTTAATCGAGGCCGGAATGGAATACTTTCTACCGGGCCTGAGAAGACAATGCCCCCTGAAACCGGAACGAGCTCCAAGACCTCGGAAAGCACTACAAATGATGCACACAACTAATAGAGGACCGTGATATCCGCACCCAACCGGATATCACCGTGTGGATCTTGCTCGATGTCGGTAGTGTTTCAGTGAATGACGTACAAGAAGGATTTTTACCTTTTTAAAAATTGTACTACGGGTAAAACTCTCCTACTATATAAAGGGAAAGTTTCTTATTCAATGGACACATTGTAACACTCATATCAAAGCAATACAAACTTATTTCTTTGCGTTCTAGCTATTGAAAAGTTCTTATTTTAATCATAATTCTCCATACACATTTGGCTTCAAACTGAGGGTCCGGTCGAGGGAAAAACTGTTGTTAAGCTTAAATCCGAGTTCGGACTCGATGTCACAACTGGTTTGGATATTTATTTTATCTTTAACTCGTTTATCTAGCATTCTTGATTACTTGTGTTGAATCAATCGTGCATATCCTTAAAACCGCGTATAATTTTAATTGTTATCCGATTTGAGGGTAAACAATAGTAAATTAATTCGAACCCACAAAATTCGTTGTGTGTGTTTAAAGAATTTAATCCCCTCGCAGTATTTCGATGTATACGATTGTTTTGTCTCAAGATAGAACGAATTTATCTTGTTGGAGTAGCAATACTTCAAACTCCAGCAAACTTCAAACTCAAATATAGGAAACAAATCACACAATGCAGAATCTGTTTGATCTTAAAAGTATGCAGAAACATTTAGAAATTTGGTGAAAATATCTGAAATAATGCCTTCGTATTTATAGGCAAAGAAATGGTTAGACGAAGAGGTACAATTCAAAAGGTACATTTTCACATTCACACCTTAAAACCCAACAAACGTTTGACGCTAAAATGTTCAAACACAATTTTGGTACACTACCAGTTCCAGTTTAAAACTTGTTCTGGTAGAACTTCGGATTCACATATGAAATTTTTATGCACATCACGCATCCAACTAACTAGAAAAACATAAAGACACAATTAATTTGGCATACAGAAAAGACAGTCCTCTTCTATATATGATTGACAAAAGCACCTGTGTTGAACAAGTAAGAAAAAGAAAAATCTTACAACATGTCATTGTTATTTCTGTACAAAACGCCGCCTCGCATTGGCCAGCCTACTTCTTTGTGATCTTTTGTTAGGTCCATTGCGAGGGGTTTCATAACGCAATAGCCATTTCTTGAACAAGAGCTCATCACATTCTGATTATTCATCCCTCTCTTTACACCACAGTTGTGGCACCACAGCTCGTTTCCACCGCCACCCTTCCTCTTCTCTTACTCCCCATCTCGTACCTTTTTGCTCTTTTCCTCAGGCAAAGCTTTTGATAATTGCACTCTCACTATCCTTACTATGCTTTCTGTGTATTAATATTGGCATGGCCTCAAGTCCCATTAACTTAGCTACTACTCCTGGTTTACACCAAACCACTCTCTCCTCTGCTACTGCCGGGGGCATGTTTTGAGTTTGAGTTTGAGTTTTCATCTCCATTTTCCTCAACTCGCGGTTGCAGCATACTGATTTTCTTGCACCAACACTTGTGGACACGTTATGGAAAGAAGACCGGTACATAGCATCTTTGCCCTCCAGAGAAATTCTGTGCTGCCCATATTCGTTCAGCTTTTCTCTTCTTGCCATTTTCTCCTCCATGTCCAATTGGATCAACATCTCCTCCAAGGTTGTCTGGTTATCCCTTTGGTTCAGCTTTAGATCAGTAGTAGCAGTAACCATCATGTAAGTAGATGAGAGAGGGCGAGCAGAGGCTGCAATTTGATGGTTGACAGTGGAGGTAGAGCTTTCGTTATTACACAAGTTTTTAAAGCCTTTCCTCATCTTAGCTCCCATGACATTCTTCAACTGAAAGAAAGACAAGTCCTTCATGGTTGATTGTTTCATCAGACCAATATCACTGTTTTAGTTTGAATAATTCAAGTGACTGAAAACATTGTTCAAATTGTCAGCTGAATGAAGTAAATAGGGAACGGTAAGTTCTTTTCTCTGCTACATCATCCTTGAAAGCATTCACAGGATAAAAGAGCTTTCACAAGACTTCAGATCTCTGCAAGAAAAAGTTATACTATCACGGATCAATGCGCAAGTGGCTTAATTTATTAACACTCATCTACATTTGCTTCTTCATTTCCTTGATGAACCAACACTATTTCCTACAAAACCCAATCTACATCCGCAATATAATACATCACTTGAATTTTAATAATAAAGCAACAGCTGCACGGGTTTATGATACCATTCCACATTAGTAAACGAGAACCGTCAGATACAAACAAATTGAGTTGAATTATTTCCCAACATTAACCAAACAATAGAATGAGATAAGAGTCAGCTGAATTTAGTCTCCGGCTACATCGCAAGAATTCTTCTTCCCTTTCCCCGGCTCCAAGTGAAAGAAACAAGAATTTTATCACTCAGATCACCTCGACAGAATGAATGAATGCATACCACTCAAAAAGAAATGATGCACCAAGTATTGCCAGAGGGAGACTGAATTGAGTCTCCAGTAACCTCTCAATGAGCTATCCAGACGATCCATTCCTGGTGGATTCATATCATCAAATAACCCAGAGATATCCAGACGATCCACTACTGGTGGATTCATATCATCAAATAACACAATTAATGCCGGACAAAATTAGCCAAGATTTCACTTCCAAGACTTGCCTCAAAAGGCTGGTCCCCGGGTTAGGGGTCTAGCCACAAACCTGATGATCAAGGTTGTACATGCAAGCACTTGATATATATTCAGAAGCACGAAGAGTGAGTAGAATATTAATTAACAAATGGTGCTACAGATGCACAACGCATCCTAAGATTACAAATATTAAGCAGGCTAAGAAATATATACAGACAGACAGAAAGATCCTTATCCTCTGTCATTCAACGGGTATTCACCCATCTGGAGCTTCATTAGCCTTGACAAATCGACCCTTAACTCGCTTTCTAGTATCAGCTCTTGCCTTCCTTGATTCATAACGAATGTGCTTATCATATCTGGACATCACAACTCACACTCAGAGATTCAACAAAACCGAGATGTAGGGATAAACTCAAGAGGTGACAAGGGAAAACTATGCTGAGAGGAAAACTAAAAGAAATAACCTACCTTCGTATTTTCTTTTTCTCCTTATAACGTTGCATTGCATTTCCTCTGTTCTTCGCCAGAAGCTCCATATCAGCCTTGAGTATTTCCTTATCGGTGTTTTCACCTCCCACAAAAATGCTTTGCTCCATAAAGTTCAAATCTTTAGACACACCACAGCATTTTCGTTTAGCATAAGCAGAATCGGAAGAAAGCTTAATTATTGGTAAATTGTTGCTCTCAGATGTTGCTGGCCCCTGGCTTCCCCCTCGGTTATTCGAATTATTCTGCAAGGCATGAAGCAAGTAATTTCTCAGATTCAAGAGGAAGACATTATTATACCATACCATTTGACACATCTGTTTTTTTGCAGATAAATTCACTATCCATCCATGTATAGTGAAGCTTTACTGTCAGCATTACTATGTATGACCTAACTATCGAACATTTATTTATTAATCAGGTAATAATGTGGTATCTCAAATTCCCAATAACATTAACCCAAGCTAATTGGAAAAAGTAATGTCAAAAGCAGTGTCCAAGGTGAATCAACAGAACCATCAATGGTCGTGGTTCCTAAAGCAGACTATAGAAAGTTCTAGAGTTAATTAAAATTGACACGGCCATATTCTGGTTAAACGCATTGCAGAATCAGTTGTACACCATGCTTTTGTTAGAATTTACAAAATTGTAAAGGTATTATATATCCGACTCCTTGACACAAAAGAAACCTCAACAATCCTCCAAGACAGAACAAAGAACTGACAAAGTTGGTAACAGACATCTGTCACTCAGACATTTTTGTTATGTCTAATCTGTCACTTAAAACTACAGGTATCAAGACTCAATCATGCCACAGTAATTGATTTAAGGGATTAAATAGAACAAATGAGATAAAACTAAAGGTGGCTAGAGCTTACACTGAAAGCTGTCATATCTTCATGGGCAACTGAGCCGTTAATGCCTGAGAGTTCTAATCCTTTTGAAGTTGCTAATGATGTTCCTTTTATGAGTTCACCATAGCTTTTCATCATGTAAGCCATGTCGCTCTCACTGTAGTCGGCTTCCACTGCGCTTGACTGTTCATGGCTCCTCAACTGCCCCAGATTGAAATCCCATATCTGAAGAAGCAAACACAACAAGGCCGTGTATACAATCAGTCCAACTTCAAGAACTGGATCAAAGAAGCAAGCAGTAGAGGAGAAGAAGCTAGTATCATTTCAGGTAACTACAGAGGGTACAAGATAAATTATATCAGCAACATGTCCTGTTCAATCGATATCTCTTCCTTTTAAATTTTGTCAGTTCAAAAGAGCAAAAGCATAATTCTCTGACAAGTCTATGTTACACTCATTAAGCTCGTTGCAGGTTTTTTAATTTCCTAATACTTTTCACCAGAGAAGATTAAAGGTGTACGACTGATTTTGACAGCTCAAAGACAAACAACAACAAACCCAGCATGATCCCAACAGGTGAGGTCTGGGGAGGGTAGTCTGTACGCAGACCTTACCCCTACCTAATGCAGGTAGAGAGGTTGTTTCCAATAGACCGTCAGCTCATGAAGGGTAAGAAGAAGAGGAAAGCAAGGAAGGAAGAAAGAAGAAAGAAAAAAGAAAAAAGGAGAGATAAATAGTACTAAATAATAGCAACAGGGAATACAATACCTGAGACGAACAAAACCACATAACGTAATAAAAATCTAAGAATATGAAGGGACATGCATGCTACTAAGACTATCGATGAACAACTAAAAACTACCTACTATCCTTCTACCTTAATCCTCGACCTCCACACCCTCCTATCAAGGGTCATATCCTCAGTGAGCTAAAGCAGCGCCATCTCCTGTCTAATCACCTCTCCGCAGTACTTCTTAGACCTACCTCGACCTCTTCTCAAACTCTCCATGGCCAACCTCTCACACCTCCTGACAGGAGCATCAATGCTTCTTCTCTTAACATGTCCGAACCATCTCAGCCTCGACTCCTGCATCTTGTCCTCCACGGGAACTACTCCCACTCTGTCCCGGATAGCTTCATTCTTAATCATATCTCTTTTGGTACACCCACACATCCATCTCAACATCCTCATCTGTGCTACTTTCATCTTCTGCACGTGGGAGTTCTTGACTGGCCAACACTCAGCCTCATACAGCATAGCTGGTCGAACCACCACTCTATATAAAACTTACCCTTAAGTCTTGGTAGCACATTCTTATCACATAAAACACCGGAAGCGAGCCTCCAATTCATCCATCCCGCTCCGATGCGATGAGCAACATCTTCGTCAATCTCCCCGTTACCCTAGATAATAGACCCAAGATATTTAAAACTCGCTCTCTTGGGAATAACTTGAGCAACAAACTTTACCTCTACGGAACCATCGTACTCCACCTCCATTCTTCATGCATCTTCTTCGTCTTAAAAATAACATTAAACAGTCTGGTGAGTCACTCCAAACCTGCTCGCCCGCACTCTTCCAGAATTCCACCGGGATTTCGTCTAGCCCTGTTGCTCTGCCCCTGCACATCTTACGCATCGGCCCTTCCACCTCCTCTACCGTAATCCGCCTAATGAACCCAAAATCCCGCCGACTCTCGGAGTACTCCAACTCACCCAACACAATGCGTCTATCCCCATCCCGATTCAACAGTTTATGGAAGTATGTCTGCATCTTCTCCTAATAAGTGCCTCGTCCATCAATACTTTGCCATCCTCGTCCTTGATGCACTTGACTTGGTCTAAGTCGCGGGCTTTCCTCTCCCTCGCCTTAGCCAACCGGTACAACTTCTTGCCCCCGTCTTTGCACCCGAGCTCCTCGTACAAACGAGCAAACGCCGCGTTCTTAACCGTCGTAACTGCTAACTTCGCCTCTTTCTTTGCCTTTCTGTAACACTCCCGATAAGACCTTTTTACCTCCTCGTTTGTACTCTCCACTAGCTTCAAATAAGCAGCTTTCTTAGCTTCCACTTTACCTTGAACCTCTCCATTCCACTACCAGTCCCCTTTATGACCCCCAAGAGAGCCCTTCGTGACCCCTAAGACCTCTCTAGCAGCTATCCTAATGCAATTCGCAGTCGTGAACCACATACCAGACGCGTCCCCCCTACTCATCCAGCTCCTCATAGCCAACAACTTCAGCCCTAACTCNGTCCTTGGTCAAGTTACCCCACTTGATCTTAGGTTGCCTGCACACTGCCCTCTTCCTCCTACTCCTCTTGATCTCCAGGTCCATAACTAGGAGCCTATGTAGGGTCGTGAGGTGCTCGCTTGGAATGACCTCGCACTGAGTGCACGGACCTTTATCGCATTTCCTGCAAAGAAGATAATCAATCAGAGTCTTGCCTGAATTCTGGAAAGTGTCAGGTGCTCTTCCCTCCCTCATTCCTATCCCCAAAACCGAACCCGCCTGTGCACATCATCATAACCCGTAGCACTAGCCCCAATATGGCCATTGAATCTCTGACAATGAACAACTTCTCTGTGTGCGGAATACTACGCACCATCTCGTCCAAATCCTCCCAGAATTGCTTCTTGACCTCCTGGTCCAAACCTACATGAGGAGCGTATGCACTAATCACGTTTACAGTAAACCCACCAACTACCAGCTTGATACTCATCAACCTATCATTTACCCTCCTAACCTCGACCACGAGCTCCCTAAGGTCCTTGTCAACTAAAATGCCTACCTCATTCTTACCCCTAGCGCTTCCTGAGTACCATAGTTTAAACCCGTCTACATCTCGTGCCCTAGTACCTTTCCATCTAGTCTCCTGAACACACGCTATGTTGATCTTCCTCTTTCGAAGAATCTTACCTAACTCTATAGACTTACCCGTCAACGTCCCAATGTTCCAAGACCCAACTCTCAGCCTAGATGCTTTCTTACCCCCCTTCCCACCCCTGGACCCCACCCTCAGCCCCACCCGAGGACATGACCTCACTCTCACATCGTTCACTACCGCCACTATAAGCAAAAGGTATTAGGTGAACACTACCACTAAGAACAAGTAGCAGGAACGAAGGACTACAAGCTACGAACCCGAGAGCTAAAAACAACTCAAAGGCGCTACTACGATAACAGTAACGCGAGCAGGCACTAGAACAATGAATCTACCACGTCGAAGAAACTACCCCTGTGCAAACACAGAATTAAAATGGATAGATGAAACCTTAAGCTTAAAACACTAGTAGAAAAGATAGAAAAAGCAACCAATCCAACTACGGGTTACCGGCAAGGCAACCAAAACTAATAGATGTGTACACAAACAAAAATTGCCGGCAAGGCAACAGTAAATAGATAGTTCAGAATATCATATTTTTTCAAAAATCGAAATAGACGATCCCATTTTTGGAAAAGAAATGGGCATAGAAGATTGTCTTAATATTGAAACAGAATATCAAATGCAACATCATAGCATTATGTATCTTTATTTACTTAAAAATGAAGATACTATCTTGAGACACACTTCAAGAACCAAAATAGACCATAGAGAGAATATGTGATTCTCATGCAACTTTATGCATATGCCAAAATCACTAAAAACCACAAAAAGGAGGATCGACTCGTATAGATCTAGATTATTAACCACAACCAACTCAAGATCTAACAAAACTTGACAGAAAAGGAAATTTTGCATGCTGCCTGTACAAATATGACATAACCAATTCAATTAGTACAAGAAACTTTTTTCCCAACCTCTAAAATGCCTACCCCCAAGATTCCAATATGACAGAATTTTCATCTGCTTTGTAGATGCGCACAGGAAACAAATCAAAGCAGAACCTCAAGTCTGTTCACATCCCAAATATACTCGAAAGGCACCAAACACTATAAAGATATGGGCTTATCATCTATTCTTTTCTCAACTCAAACAAATAATCATACGTGCAGATTCATGTTGGATGGTCAATTATCAATCAAATCACTATTAGTATGAAGAAATCCCCAGTTCAATGACGACCTGATGCTACAAAAACAGTTTTTATTCTGCAATTCTGCACGACACGCCATAGCTTTTCACATTTGAAACAAAGGCAAACGTCATTGAACAATATGTGATATAAAGAACGAGACAACATAAGTGGATTAATTCATCGCACTTGTTCAGCCTATGCAAAATATCCTAGCTATGACGGATAAAGTTATAATTAGCACCATGAGATAATGATAATACCTGGGTGTTTTGAACATAGGAATTTCCGGGCGACAAAATATTCCCTTGCACCATGCGGTCACTGTGTTTTGAATTATCAGGCTTCTGCATCATAAGCAAAGAGGTAAACGGCACACTCTGCGGCTCAAGCTGCTGATTGACACCGCCCATAACCACATCACTCCCCTCCGTCACATTAACATTTCCCTGCCAATCACTACTCCCATTAGGTTTCTTTGGAACTAAATCTTCCGATCCACCTCCAAACCCATCTGCCAAATCTCTCTTGAATAACTCAATTAATTGTTTCAATATCACTTGTTTCTGCTTGCCACAAGTTGGATTTTGCTTTCTACCCACCTCACGAGTTGTGGAGTAAATCCCAGAATTATTATTATTATTAGCGCTAGGTACCATTAAATCTTGCAACAAGACAGAAGGAGGAGGAGGAATAACATCCTTACACATCCAATTACAAGGCTCTAAGAAACCATTCCAAGTGGGCTGCAAATGAGTAGGTGTTGGTGGTTTCTTGGCCTCAATATCTAAACCCCAAGCTGAAGCAATCTCAGTAGCACAAGGACATCCAGAGAAGCCTTCAACAGGGGTCCGATCGTGTGCACAGCTGCCGTGAGCATCCCAATCGCATTCTTGGCAGAGTACGAGGTTGTCGGTGGCGCAATGGATTGAGACAGGCTCGGAGCCACAGTTATCACAGATCTGAGATCGGAGGTGTTTCTTGGAGAGGGCGTTAGCTGAATGAACGTGCTGGTCACACAAAAGACACAGCTTTGCTGAATCAGCTCGACAGTAAAGTACGGCAATCTGCTGATTGCAGAAATCGCAGGGACGGCTGTCTGCAGTGCTTCTCTGGCTCATTATCAGGATTCCAAAACCCTAGGAAAACGATCTGGGTTTGGCGGCAATATTGTGCAATCTTGTCTTGCTAAAAAGAGTTTTTGTATGTCAAGAGTTTGAAGTCTAGGTGTAATTAGTTGATGTTATTCGTATTTTGGATTTTCTGAATGCTTAACAAGAGTTCAATGTTCTTCTAACTTTGAAATGGACAGGTGATAGATAGTTGATCTCGCGCAAATCTCATTTTTAGGGATGAAATGAGGAGGAGAGGGGAAGAGGTGGGTTCCTGAATCTTACTAAAATATCTTCAACTTTTTGCTGACTGGCGTACGGTTGCATCTTTTCTGACCTGACCCACCTTTTAAACGAGAAAATATAATGCTCATTCATTTTAAACTATTTACCCTTTAATTTTCAGGTCCAAATTATTTACTTATCATATTTATGCAGGCTAAACTATTTACTCGATCAATACATTAGATTATTCCCCTCATTTAATGTCTCAGTTAACGCTATTTCACATAGTCATTTCTTTCATTTCAAAAATCTCATAACCAAACCATGAGAAATCATATTTCACACAGCAGTTACTGATTTGACTTGTGAATTTTTCTTCAGATTTTGTTTCTATCTTCAATGTTATTGTACATGAGTTTCACTCCAATTTTTTTTTTCTATAATAGTATTTTTTTTTTTTTGGTATTTATTTGTATTTCTGAACCCATGTGTTGTTGCAGTTATATATTAAGCTTCTCAGCTCTGATTTTTGTGTGTGTATGAAGATCCACCATTAATGAGCTTGAAGCTCCTTTATTTAAAATTTTATTTTGAAGATTTATTGTTTGGTCCGATGTGGGTGCTATAAAATATTGATTATAGTACCTTCAAGTAAGCTTCCCGGATCTGAATTTTTATGTGTATTTGAATATTCACCATTATTGGGCTTCAAGCTTTTGAATTTAAAATTTTATTTTGAAGTTTTCTTGTTTGATTCAAAGTGGGTGCTGTTAAACATTGCTTATAATACCTTCTGGAAGTTCATACTGAAATTTGTTAGCATTTGGAGCTGATTTGAGGTGATTGAGATCGAAATTTTCAGCTGAAAATCGAAGAAGAACACAGCTACCCAATAGTATACTGCTATGGTATACAATATGTTTTAGGAGTATATAGCTATATTACAACAGTATACTATTATAGTTTACAATATACTGCAACGGAACACAGTTACCTAAGTGTATATCGCTACAGTATACAATATACTATGGGAGTATATAGTTATACTGCAACAGTATACTATTGTAGTATACAATATATTGTTATAGTATACTTTAATAATATGCAATATATTGTAACAGTATGTTGTAATGGTATAAAATATACCATAGTAGTATACTTATTACCCGTAAATTCACTTTCCTTTTCTCTTTTAATTTTTCTTAAGCTTTTACCCAGCGTGAGGGGCAAATTGAAAATGCGAATCTTTTTTTCGTCTTGATTTATTCTATGACTTGAATTCTAAGACTTCTGACTTCGGCAAAATGTTAATCTGTCATTAGAGGACCTTGAAGCTTTGAAATTCATAAATTGGGTTTGTTGAGTTTGTGGTTATTTTGAAACTCAAAACAAGAAATTTTTTTTAATTCTTTGCGTACAATTTATACCTTGTTGGTATAGATATATACTATATTGGTATCATATATTAGTTAAAAAATTTTGGTTGTATTAGTTACATTTAATTTGTACACAATTTGATTTTTCTTTAGTAACAGTATAAAAACAGAATAATAAAAAATAGTGAAAATAGTAAATGAAATTAGATTATGAAGAGAAAAAAAATATAAAAAAAGAAGTTAAATGAAATTAGAAAAGGAAAAAAGAAAAAAATAAAAAGAAAACAAAAAAAAAGAAAAGGAGAAAAGAAAAAGAAAAGAAAAGAAGCATAGAAATAAAAAAGAATTGGAGAATAAAGAAAAAATTCCCCACAAAAACTATTATGGGTAGGAAATGTAATTAGTTTGATAGATAGACAAGGGTAAATAGTTTTATTTTTGTGAGTAACTGTGTCATTCTCTTATTTACTCATAGCCTGTTTGGCCAAGTTTCTAAAATCAGCTTATTTTGAGGAGTGTTTTTCTCAAAAATACATTTCTAAAAAGTGCTTTTGATGAAAAGCATATGTGTTTGGCTAACTAATCTGAAAAACACTTTTGAGCAGTAATTAGTGGTTGGCCAAGCTTTTAAAAACTACTTCTAAATATATATTTTTTTAAAAGTATTTCTCACAAAAGTACTTTTTGGAGAGAAACTACTTTTTCTGCTTCTCCTCAAAAGTATTTTTTTTCCTTCCAAAAGCTTGGCCAAACACCTCAATTTTTGGCCAAAAGTGCTTTTGGCCAAAAAAAGTACTTTTGGCCTTAAAAAAAAAGCTTGGCCAAACACCTCAATTTTTGGCCAAAAGTGCTTTTGGCCAAAAAAAGTACTTTTGGCCTTAAAAAAAAAAGCTTGGCCAAATTGGTTGTTACTGTTGTATAGTCTTAGTTTCTTGTAGTACAGTCTCAGATTAAATTAATTTACGACTTACTTATGATAGGCGAATGTAGTGTGCAAATGATGAGTTTTGTTGAACCCATAATATTTGACGTGGAGTAATTTATAAGTAAAAAATTTGTTAAATTGCTAAAATAGTAGATATGAACTCATAACTTCAAAATATAATTGGTTCAATGCTAAAAATCTTAAAAGCTAAATCGATAGAGTTTAAATGATGGATTAACCTCTGTTATTTATACGACAACATGGTGGGATCAAGACAACAATATTATATTAGCATGTACTGCAGTAATTAACGTATTTGTTGGTTGTTACATATTGTTTCATAATGTATCGTATCGTATCGTATTGTTTTGTACTATACTGTATCATTTGATGAATACAATATTTGGATAGATTGTATCTTTTGCCATCGTTTTAGGATATCGCACACCAGTAATATGAACTTGCACTATTATAAAGATAAATTATGATACGGGTTAAAATTATTATATAAAAAGTAATGTAAATGATAAAATAAAATTATTTAATAATAATGAAGGGTGAGATGAGAGAAAAAGATAAGGTAACAACGCGACCACACCAAATCGGCGTTACATAAAGTGGCACATTTCGTCGTTATGTAACAATGGATAACGATACGATGCAATAAAATTTAAGTAACAATCAAAGCAAACATCGTATTTAAAGTAACAATACGATACAATACAATATGTAACAACCATCCAAACAAATCGTAAGGAGTAGTTTTGTATTCCCTTTATCTTAATTTACGTGGTAATATTTTTAGTTTGTCTCGAAAGAAATATTATGCTTTTTATACAAAAGGATGATTTATAATGACATAAATATTTAATATTTATTTCAAATCACAAATTTTTAGAAAAATCATTTCTTTTGGTGCCACATAAATTGAGATGGAAGAAAAAGTATTCTCTCTGTTTCAATTTATATGACAGACTTTCCTTATTAGTCCGTTCGGAAAAAAATGACGCATTTCTATAATTGAAAATAACTCAACTTTCAACTCTTCATTTTACTCATTTTATCCTTAATGAGAAGATTTTATAGCCACACAAATGTCATGGCCCCACAAAGCTTTTACTTTTTAAGCTTTTAAGACCACAAGTTTTTAAAAGTCTTTTTTTCCATAAATTTCGTGCTGAGTCAAACTAGCTCATCTAAATTGAAATCGAAAAACTACAAAGCATAGGTTAAGAAAAAATGAAGGAGAGTGAGAGAGAGTGAAGTGAGTAAGAAACAGTTACCGATCAAATCAAAGTGAGAATTTTCGTGTCCTCTTTTTTCTGAAATAAAAGACCAATACATGTGAAAATTCGAGTCCGAAACCAAAATGTGATTATTTGAGTCTGGAAAAAAAACATATTGACATTTTTATATATAACGCCCTTTTAAAGGGCGCTATACCTTAACGGTCGTTTGTCCAGTTAAATATAGCGCCATTTTAAAAGGCGCTATATATAAGAGCCTTTTTGAAATGCGCATATATATATATATATATATATATATATATATATATATATTATGTGGGACAATCAATGATTATTCTAGGTTTAACTGACATAACAATAATTCAACTGGGTATAGCGTCCTTATTTAAAGCGTTATACCTAAAAAAAATTATACCCCCGAATTGATTTTTTGCCTTATTTAAAGAAGTTAAGGATTTTCTAAAAATTCATTCATAAATATTCTCAAGTCCTCTGAAATATTTCTTCGTTAAGTTGTTTTGCATTTTGTCATAATGTCTGAAGAGCGAAGAATAATACTGGGCCGTTGTTGTTGTTGTTGTCTGAAGAGCGAGGAATAACGATTTCATTATATTGGGGGGGGGTGAGGTTGTGGTGGCGAATAACTTAGTAACCTATAGTTTATCTCCACTGTGTCATGTGAAGTTGCCACTTACAGTGGAGTACGATACATTGGTATCGTTGTTATGTAAAAAAATGAGTGTGAGAAAACGTTCGCAATAATGAGGTTGTGCAAAGCAGTGATATCCCTCAGTCATCGGGTGGTTATTTTGGAGCAGTTTTAGCCGAAAAGGTTCCAAATGAAAGGGCTTGTCCTGATCTAAACTTATCTTCATGGGTGAATGAGGAGTGAAAAAATAATTTCTTTCCTATTTTACATAATCCACAAGACGAGTGGTAAACTTCAATTTTCTTTTGTGTTACGATGTTATTTTTGTTGTATTGAATTTTCATCAACACTCATATATTCCACAGGGGGTTCTGGCCAGATATGAATTTTACAAGTTATGAACCAACGCCCAGTTGGAATATGACTAGTTCTGGTGTGTTGGATCATGGTAGTCCATCCGGGAGTCATCACCAACAGGATAATGTCCATCATGGGATGCCAAACTCATTACGATTTGTAAGTAAAGTGATATAGCTATATGTAAAGTTTGGATCAATTTGAGTAACTCATTATTTTGTTGGTTGTGGAGTGAAAACGAGCAACTTGAAGGTCATGTGCTTACTCAATTGCCCGAAGATGACATATTTAATTGGGATCTGGCAGATGCACAGAGTCTGGAAGAGAATATTGATTATGAAAACAATGTCGATGAGTCTAGAGATGACATACACTTCCCTGATGAGGGTGATGATGAGGAGGAAGAGAATGATGAACCTGATTTGACGAGGGAGCATGCTCCACCCTTCGTTAGACCAAGAGTGTACGAGTCCCACGTGCCGTTTTATTCAAAGAAGATTCCCTAAATTGAACATTTACCAAGTATGCCGGATGTGGATTCCCTCATAAGGGATATTGACGAAATTCGGACAGTAATATGGGATGAATCTATAGCAACGGTGATGTCAAAGGGCATGCTTTTTCTTGATAAAGTGCACCCAACCAGGGTTGTGCTAATGTACATCGTAAAAGAGTGCCGTGATATCACGGTACACGAGTCATCTCCAGATGTATACAAAGTTAGTCTGTCGTAGATGGTTTATGGGTTGTAATTGGATGCTGCATGCGAGGAAGAAGAAAATAAATATGTGGGTTGTGGGTAAATACATTGGCACCCACAATTGTGAAATGGACACATTCAGTAGGAATCATTTTAACTTGAATGTTGACTTGATTTATCTTGTCTTGATTCCACACATTGAAGCGTCCATAAGGTACAAGATCAAAGAGTGTATAACATCTGTCCATCAGGAATATGGGTGCACCATTACCAAAAGAAAGGTGTTTCTCGGGTGCAAACATGCGTTTGAAATTGTTTATGGTAACTGAGATAAGTCCTTTGCATCTCTACCCAGGTACATGGACGCATTGTAACACTTTAACCCCGGGACTATTGCTGGATGGATGATTGAGGAGAGTCCGGGAATACCACAACATATATTCAAATATGTGTTCTGGGCATTTAAACAAGCAATTGATGGTTTTCTGCATTGTCAGCCGGTAATATCCATAGACGGCACTCGTGTCTATGGAAAGTATGATATTAAGTTGTTGATCGTTGTTGCAGTATATGCTAATAGAAGTATATTTCCCATAGCTTTTTGTATTTGTGCCAATGAAAGCCAAGATACGTGGACATTATTTTTGAACCACTTGAAAGAGCACATTATCAAACAACGTTCAAGTATTTGTTTAATATCTGATCGGCATGGTGGTATTTTAAGTTCTGTACAGAATTTGCGTACATGGAAAGAACTGTATGCCTACCATCGTTACTGTGTGAGGCACTTGAAGGCCAATTTCTGGAAGGCATATCCCAACAAGGATTTGCATGATTTAATGTGGATGGCTGCAACATATCACCAAAACTGTAAATTCAGGAGGTGCATATAATCCATCAGGCAGGAAGACGAGGGAGCCTATCGTTGGTTGATGCGGCATGAGCTTGACAAATGGACTTTGCATGCTGATGGTGGCAGAAGATGGGGAATTCTGACTAAAAATGTGTCAGAGTCTTTCACCGGGTTATTGAAGTCTACATGTGGATTGCCTATCACTACCATGGTGCAGATGTCATTCAAGCAGATGGCGGAGAGGTTTATTGAAAGGGCTAGAGGTGCATCATCATTGATGGAAAGAGATGTTGAATTTATGCCAATACCAATGAAAATATTTGAGAAATACAGGTGGCTAGCACATTGGCATTCATATTTACAGTACTGCAACGAGCAAAATATTTTTAAAGTTCACACCACTATCCATCAAAATCTGGGGAATAATACACACACTATAAATGAAGCCAGAAGGTTATGTTCTTGTGGGAAATGGTCCATCTACCACATGCCGTGCTCACATGCCATCAAGTTCTTTCAACATACAGGTTTAGAGGCAACCAACTATGTTGATAAAGAATATAGTGTTACTGCATACTTAAACACCTATAGTAGGCAGTTGCAGCCAGTGGGTGCTGAGTATTATTGGCCGCCGGAACCATTTAAAATGGTGTGTAACAAGGAGTATGTACAACAATGACAAGTGCAAAAAAGAATACGTATACGGAACCAAATGGATGTTGGTGATACAGTTTATGCGCGCAAATGTGGCATATGCTTGCAAACAGGACACGACCATCGTAAATGTCCTTCAGCTGGTTAGGGTGGCAGTGGTAATCTATCTCCTGGTGGAAGTTCATCTAATGTTC
This sequence comes from Nicotiana knightiana, assembly GCA_005239525.1. Lineage (NCBI taxonomy): Eukaryota > Viridiplantae > Streptophyta > Magnoliopsida > Solanales > Solanaceae > Nicotiana > Nicotiana knightiana. The sequence continues at coordinate 303,470 of ML377733.1, read as the reverse complement.
CCAGTTATCAAGGATACACGTAGTGTTTTGTTTCCGTAATGTGGTTGTAATAAGTGTATGTACTTGTTTATCTTGCACAATGTATGAAATAAAATTATGTTTCCATTGATTTTAAATCCTATTGATTTATTGATATTTAGCATTAATACTTCAATACAACAATCTAACATAAACCCATTTACAAAAACAATTTTTATTCACCATTATCGTCGCTGTCTGGCACAATTTCAATGTCACTATCTTCATCTTCTTCGTCAATATCATGTAAGCACCCATTGGGGCCGAGGGCATCCTAATCTAGGCCCCAATTCACATACATTTCTCATATTTCATCATTATCATCAATAAGACCACTTGCTTGATTTCTACAACAATATAGGACGAATTGCAGCAGTGCAGGAGAAAAATTTCATCATATTTCATCGCTATCATCAATAAAAAAAATTGTGGCAGTGCAGGAGAAAATAAAAGAGGCGGAAGAAAAAAAAGTTTGGAAGAGAAATTTAAGTGGTTGAAGCAGAGAATAATGGGCGATAGTGACTAAACAAACACATGTATATGTTGAGTGTAATATTTTATCTTTATATTTTCCATGTCATGTATTTTCATTAGTTGTACTGAATTTAAATTATGTTAAGTTGATATTTTTGTGTTTGTGTTATAGTATTAAAATAACTAAGAACCGGAGAAATAAAAACATAATGCGCATATAATATAAACAATAATAATTGTTGCTATTATTTACCGAATGTCATATGTACATAAAAAAAACAATGTGCACCACATCATGTATGCTTTAAAGCAGCCGCTGGCCTGAGGCGCATCTCATCCCTCCCGGCTACACTATCAGGATCATCCTCATCACGTCGCCTCTTTATCGGAGGATGCGCTGCAGTATGATCGTCAGTAGGGCTGGCAGGCTTGGTAGAAGGGGTCGTCGGTCTAGAGTAACCTACATAATAATAAGATATTTTAGTATATGAAATATATATTAGTAATGTACGTGTTAAGTCACAAAAATTTAAATTGTCTTGCCATGGTCTTCTCGGGCTCCTAAATATAATCATCCGTCGCAGTCATGCCAGTATCGCACAAAGTGGCCTCTGTGACGGGCGAGGATGAAGCCTTAAAAAAACTTAAAGATATTTATGATTAATCAATAATATAAAAACAAATATAAATAATAGTAATACAAAAAAACTTGCGCTTGTAAAAGATCCTCAACATCCCTCGATGATGAGCCATAACTCAGTTGGCACCCACTATCCACATCTTGTGTCGGACGATCATCATCAATGGTCGATGGGTCTGGAGGATCAGGAAAATACTGATCCCAATCCTCTCGCATAATGGTCGTGCCCGCGATCATCAATGGAGCTGACGGGGTCACCTGCGAAGTCCCTGGAGTAAGCTGAAGGCTGAATGACGACATATCACTATGACCATGGTCTGGCTCATGGAGGTCCCCCACCTGATCAACTCCAACATCCTCAACAGGTGCCTCAACGGCCCCTTGCTGGGGACCACCTCCTCACCGACCCCCATGACCTCGTGGGACGCCCCTACCTCGTGGGACATCCTTACCTCTATGGGCACGCCTGCCACGTCGACCACGTTTTGGCTCATTTGCTGGCCCATGATAGTACTACTCTGGCGCCACATACTCAGCCTCGTATCCTAAGTGCTCATCATCTTGTGCTCGCCTCAATGTCTGGGAAGCCAGATCGATAACCTGCCGGCCATACTCGTGCAAAGCGGATGCTCCCTCACCGGTATGCTACTGCATCTACAGTCCTAACTGGTGGAACAGATGTAGGCTAATAGACTGCATAACATGTAAAATATAAATTAAGGAACCCTAGTTTAACGTTGTAAGTATACCAAATAACATACCAGTGCCTCGTGCCTCCCGATGTATAGAACATACTGACCGCCAGCCGATAAACGGGATTCCCGACGAAAAGTCAGGTAACACTGCAGTTGTAACGACCTGACCGGTCGTTTTGATTTTTAAAACCCCGTGCTCCTAAATAAGACTTTTCGTACTTGTTTTTTCTGATTTATGACTTGCGGGGATGGTTGGTTCGGGATTTGGAAGAGTTTGGGTTGGAATTGGAACACATAGTTCCTTAAGGTTGGCCTTAAAGGCCAAGTTTGACTTCGGTCAATATTTTTAGTAAATGAACTCAGAATCGGGATTTGAAGGTTCCAATAGGTTCGTATGATGATTTCAGACTTGGGCGTATGTTCGTAACGGGTTTTGGATGACCCGTGAGCGTTTCGGCGCCAAATAGTGAAATATGATTCTTGAAGTTCAAAAATTGAGGTTTGGAATGTGTTTTAGAGATATCGAGGTCCGAATGGAATTTCAAGACCGGGAATAGTTCCTAAGTGTCATTTATGACTTGCTCGTAAAATTTGGTGTCGTTCCGAGTAGTATAAGTACGTTTCGGCGTGATGGAAGTGAATTTAAGAACTTAAGGTTTATAAGTTGAATTTAGTTGGTTTTGGGGTATGATTCCTAGATTTAATGTTGTTTCGGGCGTTCCGAAGATTCGAGCGAGTCTATTTTATGATTTAAAACTTGTTGGTATGTTTGGACGGGGCCTCGGGGGCCCCGGATTCCATTCAGATGTCGCGCGAGGGAAGTTCGATGTTACATCTCGCATTTTCGTATGGTAAGGTTTCGTCTTCAGTTAATCGACGTAGAATCGGGGATGAGAATATCTTGAGGTCAACGTATTTTCGCTATTTATAACAAGCAATAAGTAAGTGTCATGAAGGATAAAGGGTACACGAATTAAAGAAAACAAGTTTCGTTGAAAGTGGCCAATTTGGGATAAAATACGGGTCGAACGATAATACCCGATAATTATGGACTAGTACCATGCAAGGAACCATATGGCCACGGTAGTATGATGTATAATCACATTAAAAATAAATAGAATTTTAAGTAATTTGAGTTAATATTAATTATGCGGGTAATTGATTAATTACCGGGTAACAGAACATTACCAAATTAACTAATAAGGGGATAAAAATTAATATTTTTTCCCCCACGTGGCATCATGAAATCTTACCAAACATATGACTAAGGAGACATATAGGCTTAGTGTCCATTAAATGATTATAGGACATTTACGTGTAAAGTAAGTCCTTATGTTTGGTGCATACTTGATTTGTAATTTTACTTCAAATCCATCAACAAAGAAGCACCCAAGAACGTACTTTTAAAAAAAAAATGTCAGGTGGGGTTGGTGTATGTAGTGACATTAGTTTACCAAAAGATGAACAATTTCCAAAGACAAGAATCATACCAAATTCCCCAACAATTAAAAAAAAAACTCAGCACCAAAGCAGACTATTCTTCACTTTCAGACAACTTAACGCCCTTGCCGTTGTAATCGTCTTTTCTTTTAGTGAACCTCATGTGATTAGCGAAAACAACAAGTTACTAACTCTTTACGTTACAATTGGAGCAATTGTGGGGTTATTTCTTCCCATAGCTTATATTTTCGAAGGTATTTACGAGGGTGATAAAGAAGGTATTAAAGCAGTAGCCTCTCCAGGTATGTTAAGGCTATCCCTTCTTTCTTTTGGCATGGTCCAAATTATACAGAAGAAACGAGCAAACTCATGGTTTCCATAAATTACTCTATTCATAGAAATACTAGGGGTGCCTATATTCATGATTCCCCATGTGAATTATTATTATCTTCTGTTCATGGGTCTCAAAAATACGTATGTTGGTAAAGTTTATTTCATTATATTAATCAGAGGCATGATGGCCTTATGACGTACCGAGAGATTTTATTGACGTATTTCATATGCATTTCATGCATTTACATATGCACATTGACCCATGACCATATGGCGTTATATACGCATATATATGTAAATATATTTATATGGGATATGGGAAAAGGTTACGGCGTTATATACGCACCACCACCTGATCAGCTGGTATATGATGATGATGTTGCCCACAGTGGCTGAAATATGATTCAAACGACGTTATATACGCGTATATATGTATGTATATATATGATTCGAATGGTGTTATATACGAGTATATATGTATGTATATGTATATGGGATATGGGAAAGGTTATGATGTTATATATGCACCACCACCTGATCAGCTGGTATACGATGATGATTTTGCCCATAGTGGCCAATATGATATGATGGGATGCCCTCAGAGGCTGATGGTGTTATGAAACATATACCTATGCACGAAATGACATTCATACACATGACAGTATAATTCTTTCATAAATTACAGAGTTATCCAGACTTACAGGTTGAGTCATTTACTCTATATTTCTTCCATGTCTGTTATGTACTTGTTTATGTGCCTTACATACTCGGTACATTATTCGTACCGACGTCTTTTTTGCCTGGGGACGCTACGTTTCATGCCCGCAGGTCCTGATAGACAGGTCGACAATCCTCCAAGTAGGCTATCAGCTCAGCGGAAGGTGTTGGTGCGCTCCATTTGCTCCGGAGTTGCTTATGTGATCAGTAAGATTAGGACATGTACTGATTAGTATGGCAGGGCCCTGTCCTAACCTATATGACGTTTATGTACTCTTAGAGGCTTGTAGACATATGTCGTGTACGTGAAAGATTGTACGGCCTTGTCGGCCTATGTTTTGAGTTTATAAATGATCATGTTAGCCTATTAGGCCCATATGTCACGTGTATATGATGATGTAATAAGAAAGATACGTTACGTTGGTACTCGGTTGAGTAAGGTACCAGGTGCCCATCGCGGTTCATCGGTTTGGGTCGTGACAAAAGTGTATCAGAGCAGTTCTGTCCTAGGGAGTCTACAAGCCGTGTCTAGTAGAGTCTTGTTTATGGGTATGTCGTGCACCACACTTATAAGCAGGAGGCTACATGGCATTTAGGACTGTCACTCTTTCTTCTTACTCTAGATCGTGTCATAGAGCTCAATCATGAGAATTCAAATCCCGAACTTCTATTCGTAATATGACGATACCTACATCTAGAAAGATGGTTTGTAAGAGATACAACTATGGAAAAGTTGAGTCAGAGGAACTTTAGTTTGCATCATTCCTATGATGAATAAATATAAGGTCTACAACAGGAGATGTATGTACTAATACATATAAATATTCTTGATAAGCATCCCTAAGGCAATAATGTCTATCCACTCTTACGGTAAAAAGGAATAAGAGAATTGTAAGGTAGACACAAGTTTCAGTAAGTAAAAGAAGCAAGGTGAAAAAAGGTACGAGCTACACAGCTAATGAAGATTAACAGTATTTACAATTCAAGCAGAGAAATATAAGCATTTCGAGATACCTTCAATTATAACAGAAGTATGTACAATTAGTCATACACATCTCAATTATCCTCCATGGGAGCTAACTGAAATAGTTAAGAGAAGGACAAATATCAGGAACCGGCTGGGGTTAGAGTAACCCAAAATGATGGTTGGATTGCTTGCGTTAGTTGACATTTCCGAAGGATATTGTAAATGTGCTAACAAAATCTCCTTGTGAGACATCCAGATGGTACACTCTGAAATAATACAACTAGATATGAGTAATAAAAAAAAGGGCACTGGAAGCCTTAAAGGATAAATGTTAACTTAGTATGGCTTCGTCCCTAGTAAAGAAAGAATGTTAGGCAACCCGAAGAGCCAATAGATGGATCAAGGGGAGGTAAAAACAAAGGAATGTCCTGTTGAAATTTTCAAAAATAAAGTGTTAGACATAAATGTTAGCAGGAAATGAGAAGAGAGTTAATGAAGCGTTACGAGTAAGATGTGATGCATGGATGACAACGGTAGAAAAAAATGTGACGGTATTATAGGATGTATAGTCAAGTGAAGGAAAAGAGAGGAGCCAGGCCTTGAGACAACAAAAGAGTACATGCCATAAAGTTGTATCCTCATTTCGAGAAATAAGTTCGTGACTCCAACACGACTACTAGGAGGGAGAGTCAATCCCCAGATTAATAGAAATCAGTATGGGCTGGTAAACAAGATAAACTAAACATGAATTAGGGACTGAGTGATTGGAAAATAATCGACATCATGGGAATTTTAGATTTCGTTCTGGCAGTAATAGAATGGACTACAGAAGAAGATTCATGAGAAATTAAGAGAATGGTAATTCAGGCAGACGCTTCCCTAAAACAAGCAATGTGAGTAAAGCTAAACTTATGGAACTTTGTGTGCCAATTACACTAGGCGTTACCATCATGAGTAAAGAATTTTGTTATCCTTGGTACAGAAAGATTGATGCGAGGCAAGGAAGGGTCATCGATGATGTGAAAAGACATCAAAGATAAAAAGGTAACACAACTATAGGTAGATCCTCGTGGCTTCAACTCTTAGTACTCCCCTAAAAGGGGGAAATATGGACTGATGTGGCAGTAAGTCAGAATTAAGTGGATCGAGTAACTATGGAACGATAAAGAAAGGATGCGATAAGAATGAGAAAGGGATGAGATTGCACTTATTCAAATGTTACAGATATGTTATGATTCCAAAACATTACGTAAGCACGACGTTAAGGAAAGGAATTAAGGGTTCCTTCCCGAGATGTTATTGATAAATAGGAGCCAGTAGGAGACACAAGTTAAGACAAAGGAAATAACCCAAGGAAGATTATGCGGAATATTGATATGAGAATGGGACAACGAGTAGTTAGTGGTTGATTTAGGAAGATCCTAGTAATGTCTAGACAAGAGGACACAGACAAATCAGCAAATCGTGCAGGATAAACATAGTAAAATCCAATATAGTGAATTTAGCCTAGCAAATGTCATTGTAATACTTGAGATATATTCAAATAGGAGTCGGGGTAGTTAAAGGTACCATATGAGTATTACTGAAATAAAAGAGAAAGCCACTAGGAAAACAGTTAAAATATCATTTCAGAAGCAGCCCTACAAGCAGAAGGGCATGAAGGTAAGTAACTACGAATAATTATAGGTAAGGAAGGATATCAAAATGGTCCGTAATAAGCTCACAGCTTTACAAGAGTCAAGGGTTCTCTCTAAAGTACTACAACGGAAGACTAGCTGGGGAAATAAGGAAGAAGGCTTTAACCTAAGTTGGGTGACCTAAGGAGGAAATGGTCCTATAACGACAATCTCACAACAACATTGTATGCACTCCAGAAGAAAATGACACCTATTGTGGCTAATGAACGGGAAGTAAAATCAGAAGTAATATTCAAGATCATATGAATTCTATGTAATTCCAATATGCGTGGGCACCAAGATAAGCTAAGTATGCACGCAAGGGGGCAGAAAGACCAGGAAAAGTAATTACTTACATTTGAAGAAAGCTGAGATGGAATAAAAAGAATTATTTGATTCATGATCCAGAGTTAGTTACATTATGAACGCACTTAAGAGTTTGGAGTTCTATACATGCAGCATATACAACCGTAGAAAATTCTGTATAAGTTAAAAGAAAGAATTAAGCTTAGGTCATAGACAAAGGATTGTATCATGGATATTCCTTAGCGCCTATGAAAGTCTAAATGTAATAACTAATACCATGAACAACCTATCGGGAGGTAGCTTAAGCCTACATAAAGGCTGATCAGAAGAAGGAGGAAACTAAAGAGATACATCAACAAAGTAAATCAGAAATCTGATTATTAGACCCCAAAAATTATAGAAATCGTGATTGAGAACATTATAGGATCACTCTTAATATCAGAGTTACCAAAGGGATAATAGAACCACCATATTCTATAACGGTTATACGATAAAGCCAGTTAGAAAAATACCAGCCTTATAAGAATTCAGTATTGAGCTCCCACCAGATTGTATAGGCACCAGAGGTGCAAGTATCATAATAGAGCTTCAAGTTATGGACGTGAATTATACCTATGTGGAAGGGAGGTCATGAAAGAGATAAAAAAAATGATGCGAGATTTTAAGGTAAGTAAGGTAAAGGTGAACAACATACAAGATACTCAAAGGCAGAAGATCGTGAATAGTCCATGCTTCGGATAAAACTCTAGCAACACTAGGATTCAAATATCCAGGAATGATAGCAGCATCGTTAGTGGCATACCTTCCAGCCTATGGTTTCTAAGCACCGAGAGATCAAGTCAAGAGAGTAAAGAATAGTTAGAGACGATGTGATGTCTCGCTTGATGTTCCAGAACAACATAAGGAAATCTATGGTACAAGCAAGTTGAAGGAAGACTGCGAATAGTATGAATAGATATGTATAGGTCTCAAGCTAAAGTATAGTAAAGAGACAAAGTTTTATGATAGGAGTAAGAACGAGAAAGGACAAGTGAGAAGGTGACGAGAACGGATAAGTCCTCGGAATTAAACCCATGAAAACAAGAAAGATGATGGTTTCTCTAAGTTATAGAAAGTTCAGTATAGCCTGAATGAACTCAAAGGAGTCTAAGACTAATAACATTTAGAAGAGATGGAATGTTGCCCTGTTAATAGAATAAGGGTGTAATTATTATAGATAAAGGATAACGTTTGGGCCTTCGATTGAGTAATGATTTGAAGAGGATTTCATGAGTTGTACAAGACTAAAATATCCATGTAAGGTGAGTAACATTGGGATGCTATAAAATACGGTTATGAAAGTATAGTATCGCCCCTAGGTGGATGAATCTAATTACCCCAGATAACCCTGATGAGACATGAACCCTAGCGACAGTGTTGCATAAGAGATCAAGTTATCAGTGGTAGATGATGAATCAACATTAAGGTGAATCAACAATAGATGGATGGAAGTTCGACAATATGAGATGAATTAGACCACCAGTCTTAAGGATAAACAACGAGAGTAACCTGGAGTTGGTTGCAGACCTCAGTAATGATAAATCGAAGTAAGAGTTATGGTATAGTATGACATACAAAGATGCGGTAAAGATTCATGTCTATGAAATAAGATATAACAATATTCGCAAGTTCTACAAGGTACCGAGCAAAAAACTTCAGTATACCTATAGATGCCCAGAAAGACATCTCATTAAGCTATGTATATATTTACAAGTAAGGCCTAAAAATTGGCTATCAGCTGGAGGAAAAAAAGGAGAGAAGGGACGCATAAGCACACTTACAAGTTCAGAGTCGTACAGGCTGCATGATAGAAGGTAGCAACAATTACGAGACTGAAAGGATTCTGAGCATAAGTCGTGGTGTGAGAAAGAGGCGGGCCTAAAAGGGGGAATGTCCTGGCCTTTGGATTGAATCACAAAACAGCTGCCTAGATGTCAAGGAGAGTAATAAAGTATTCGGAAGGCATAGGCTATGAAAATGATAAGAGCACCAGTCAACATTCGAGGACGAATGTTCCAAAGGGGGGAATGATGTTACATCCAACATTTTCGTATGTTAAAGTTTCGTCTTCAGTTAATCGACGTAGAATCGTAGATGAGAATATCTTGAGGTCAACGTATTTGCGCTATTTATAACAAGAAATAAGTAAGTGTCATAAAGGATAAAGGGTACACGAATTAAAGAAAACGAGTTTCGTTGAAAGTGGTCAATTTGGGATAAAATACGAGTCGAACGATAATACTCGATAATTATGGACTAGTAGCATGCAAGGAATCATATGGCCACGGTAGTATGATGTATAAAGCATATTAAAAATAAATAGAATTTTAAGTAATTTGAGTCAACATTTAATTATTCGGGTAATTGATTAATTACCGGGTAACAGAACATTACCAAATTAACTAATAAGGGGATAAAGATTAATATTTTTCCCCCAAAACGTGGCAGCATGAAATCTTACCAAACATATGACTAAGGAGACATATAGGCTTAGTGTCCATTAAATGATTATAGGACATTTACGTGTAAAGTAAGTCCTTATGTTTGGTGCATACTTGATTTGGAATTTTACTTCAAATCAATCAACAAAGAAGCACCCAAGAACGTACTTTTAAAAAACAATGTCAGGTGGGGTTGGTGTATGTAGTGACATTAGTTTACCAAAAGATGAACACTTTCCACAAGACAAAAATCATACCAAATTCCACAACAATGAAAAAAAAAATCTCAGCACCAGAGTAGATGATTCTTCTCTTTCAGACAACTTAACGCCCTTGTCGTTGTAATCGTCTTTTCTTCTAGTGAACCTCCTGTGATTAGCGAAAACAACATGTTACTAACTCTTTACGTTACAATTGGAGCAATTGTGAGGTTATTTATTCCCATAGCTTATATTTTCGAAGGTATTTACGAGGGTGATAAAGAAGGTAATAAAGCAGCAGCCTCTCCAAGTATGTTAAGTCTATCCCTTCTTTCTTTTGGCATGGTCCAAATTATACAGAAGAAACGAGCAAACTCATGGTTTCCATAAATTACTCTATTCATAGAAATACTAGGGGTGTCTATATTCTTGATTCCCCATGTGAATTATTATTATCTTCTGTTCATGGGTCTCGAAAATACGTATGTTGGTAAAGTTTATTTCATGATATTAATAAGAGGCATGATGGCCTTATGCCGTACCGAGAGATTTTATTGACGTATTTCATATGCATTTCATGCATTTACATATGCACATTGACCCATGACCAGATTTACGCGTATATATGTAAATATATGTATATGGGATATGGGAAAAAGTTACGGCGTTATATACGCACCACCACCTGATCAGCTGGTATATGATGATGATGTTGCCCACAGTGGCTGAAATATGATTCAAACGGCATTATATACGTGTATATATGTCACGGCCCGAAATCCCACCATCGGGCCGTGGTGGCGTCTAACGTTGAACGCGCTAGACAAGCCAACGTGTATAGATAAACTAGCATATTAACATCAATTTAAACTAGCATATAAACTAGCATATTTAATAGGATAAACTAAACGGTTCACAATTTAACAACGGAAATAAATATAGTTTCAAGCTAAATAAGGACAACATAATACAACAACGCATCATTTCTCAAAACCTGGAGTCACAAACTCACGAACTGTCTATAAGAGTGCTAAATAGAAGGCTGAAAAGAGAATACATAGTTGTCTCTGAAACTAGGGAAAAAACAAGACAGAAGTGAAGACAAAGGGATGGAAGAGACGCCAAGGCCCACGAATGCCAGCGGGTATACCTTGAAGCCTCTATGATAAGTTGGAAGACACTCCCACTAATGATGTCCTCCGGGTCCGGCTGCGTAATCTGCACAACATAAATAAGTGCAGGTGTAGCATCAGTACAACCGACCTCATGTACTGAGTAAGTGCCAAGCCTAACCTCGGCGAAGTAGTGACGAGGCTAAGACACGACAACAAAGTGTACCTGTGCAGTTCAATAGTATAGCAGAAACTAAACAAGAATACAATTGCGGGGAGAACATGCTGGGGGTAAGAGATAACAAATACTGAAATGACAGAAACGAAAACAAAGGTCTGAAATATTTGACAATGGAGGTAGCGTTAGACCAGGTTCAGACAGCAGGAGGTTCCATCAGTCGGGTCGTTCGTGTGGGAGGTTCCAGCAGCAGCAGAGGGCCCCATTCCCTAAGTGTGGGAGTTTTCATTCTAAGCCTTGTTACTTGGATATCCCGGTACGCTATAGATATGGAGTGAGGGGCCATGTTCAGCGAGACTGTCGTACACCCAGTCAGGGCACGGGTAGGGGCACTGCTCAGCCATCCAGTTCTTCAGCCGCTACATCTTCAGCACGCCCTCCAGCACCAGCAGGGCACGGTGCAGCTAGGGGTAGAGCACGGGGTCAAGGGGACCCAGTCAGTTCTATGCTTTGAGTGGTCGCCAGAGTGCGGAGGCTTCTTTAGATGTTGTCACATGTATTCTGACTGTTTAGTCACATGATATTTATGATCTTATTGATCCCGGGTCTTCTTTGTCATATGTTACTCCATTTATTGCTTCAAGTTTTGGGATAGAACCCGAACAGCTTCACAAGCCATTCTCTGTGTCGACTCCGATTTGTGATTCTATTATGGCCGTGCGAGTCTATAGGAATTGTGTTGTCACGGTGCATGGTCGGGATACCACGATCGATCTTATTAAGTTAGAAATGGTAGATTTTTATGTATTTATGGGGATAGATTGGCTCTATTCGTGCTTTTCTAAACTCGACTGTCGAACCAGAATTATGAGGCTCGAGTTTCCTAATGAACCAGTTATCGGGTGGGAGGGGAATAATGTTGTGCCAAGAGGTAGGCTTATTTCCTACCTTAAGGCCTCAAATATGATCAAAAAAGGGTGCATCTACCATTTGGTTCGGGTTGCGAACACCACTTCAGAGGTGCCTTCTCCCGAATCTGTGCCTGTTGTGAATGAATTTCTTGAAGTATTTCCGGACGATCTTCGTGGGATTCCACCAGATAGAGAGATCAATTTCGGGATTGATGTATTGCCAGATATGCAACCAATATCTATTCCACCCTACAGGAAGGCGCCAACAGAATTGAGAGAGTTAAAAGAACAATTGAAAGATCTATTAGAAAAGGGTTTCATTCGGCCAAGTGTGTTGCCTCGGGGCGCACCAGTTCTTTTTGTCAAAAAGAAAGACTGATCACTCCGGATGTGTATTGATTATTGGCATCTCAACAAGGTCACCATCAAAAATAAATACCCATTGCCTCGGATAGATGATTTGTTCGACCAATTACAAGGTGCTAAGTTCTTCTCAAAGATTGATTTGCGGTCCGGGTATCACTAGTTAAAGATCAGGGAGCAGGATATTCCTAAGACTGCCTTCAGGACTCGATATGGGCACTTTGAATTTTCGGTAATTTCTTTTGGGCTAACCAACGACCCAGCAACTTTTATGGATCTTATGAATCGGGTTTTCAAACCGTTTCTTGACTCCTTTGGGATTGTCTTCATTGACGATATCCTTGTTTATTCGCGAAGGCAGGAAGATCATGCTAATCACCTCAGGGCAGTTCTACAGACTCTTCATCAGCACCAGTTGTATGCAAAGTTTTCAAAATGTGAGTTTTGCCTAGAATTAGTCACCTTTTTGGGCCATGTTGTTTCCAGGGAAGGGATTCGGGTTGATCCCCAAAAGATTGCAGCAGTAAAGGATTGGCATAGACCAACGACCCCGACAGAGATTCACAGTTTCTTGGGTTTGGCTGGATATTATCGAAGGTTCGTGGAGGGATTCTCTACCCTCGCCTCCCCATTGACTAAACTGACACAGAAAGCCGTTAATTTTCAGTGGTCCGATGCTTGCGAAAAGAGTTTTCAAGAATTGAAATCAAGATTGACTTCGGCGCCAGTGTTGACCTTGCCAGAAGGTTCAGAAGGGTTTATGGTGTATTGTGATGCTTCAAGGGTTGGTTTGGGGTGTGTGTTGATGCAATGTGGTAAGGTAATAGCACATCCTCCTTGGAAGCTCAAGAATCACGAGAAGAACTACCCGACACATGATTTGGAGCTCGCGGCGGTTGTGTTTGCATTGAAGATCTGGCGACATTATCTTTATGGGGTCCATGTGGACATGTTCACAGACCAAAAGATTCTTCAATATTTATTCAAGCAGAAGGAGTTAAACTTAAGGCAACGGAGATGGTTAGAATTGCTCAAGGATTATGATATAAATATTTTGTACCATCCAGGAAAGGTGAATGTTGTAGCCGATGCTCTTAGTCGGAAATCCATGGGTAGTTTAGCTCATTTGGAAGCAGGTCAGAGGCCTTTGGCTCGGGAGGTTTATCAGTTGGCCAGTCTAGGGGTATGCCTTTCAGCCTCAGATGAAGGGAATGTCGTGGTGCGTAATGGAGCGGAGTCTTCACTTGTAGCGAAAGTCAAGGGAAAGCAATTCAGGGATCCATCTTTGGCACAGTTGAGAGAAGAAATTCTGAATCACAAGACTACAGACTTTTCACTCGACAATGATGACGGTGTTTTGCGGTGCCAAGGGAGGTTATGTGTTCCAGACGTGGATGATCTTCGGGAGAGAGTTATGGCAGAGGCTACAATTCCAGGTATTCCATACACCCAGGTACTACGAAGATGTATCACGATCTCAAGGAGATTTATTGGTGGAATGGTATGAAGAGTGGATTGGCAGACTTTGTGGCTAGGTGTCCAAATTGTCAGCAAGTGAAGGCCGAGCATCAGAGGCTGGTGGGTTGACGCAGCTTATGGAAACACCAATGTGGAAATGGGAGATGATCAATATGGACTTCGTGGTAGGGTTGCCCCGCACTCAGCGCAAATTCGACTAAGTTTGGGTAATAGTGGATTGGCTCACGAAGTCAGCGCATTTCTTGCATGTCAAGTCCACCGATACTGCAGAACAGTACGCTCATTTGTATATCAAAGAAATAGTCAGGCTCCATGGCACTCTAGTATCTATTATCTCGGATCATAGCTAACTTTTGAAAGAAATTTCAGCAAGGTTTGGATACACAGGTAAATCTCAACACGGCTTTCCACCCACAAATGGACGGTCAGGCAGAACAGACCATTTGGACGCTTGAAGATATGTTACGGGCTTGTGTATTATATTTCAAGGGTAGCTTGGATGATCACTTGCCGCTTATAGAATTTGCTTATAATAACAGTTTTCATGCTAGTATTCAGATGGCCCCATTTGAGGCATTGTACAGAAGGAGGTGTAGGTCTCCGATTGGATGGTTCGAGGTTGGTGAGGCAGAACTGCTAGGACCGGATCTTGTGCACCAAGCTATGGAAAAAGTTAGAGTCATTCAGGAGAGGATTAAGACTGCTCAGAGTCGTCAGAAATCCTACGCGGACGTTCGTCGAAGAGATTTGGAGTTTCAAGTAGATGATTGGGTATTCTTGAAGGTGTCTCCCATGAAAGGAGTAATGCGGTTTGGCAAGAAAGGGAAATTGAGCCCAAGGTATGTCGGGCCATATAGGATTGCTCAAAGGATAGGGCAGGTGCGTATAGACCGGTATTGTCCCCTGAGATGTCATTAGTGCACCCGGTGTTTCATGTGTCCATGCTGAAGAAGGTAGTTGGAGATCCATCTGTCATCGTGCCGGTTGAGACCATTGAAATTAATGAAAAGTTGCCATATGAAGAGGTTCCGGTTGCTATTCTTGATAGGGAAGTTCGTAGGTTGAGAAACAAAGAGGTCACTTCGGTCAAAGTATTATGGCGGAGTCAACAAGTCGAAGAAGCCACGTGGGAAGCAGAAAATAAAATGAAAGAGAAATATCCGCACTTGTTTGAATAAATCCGGTAGTGGTTTTGAAAGTTGTCATCTCTAAGCAATTACATTGGTTTCAAATTTTGTGCAAGAACACTCTACTCCCCTAATTACCCTACTATTGTGACTTCTCAAACTTTGTGCCATAAATGTATATGTTGTTGCGATTAGTCGAATCATGTGCAACTCCTTGAAATAGCTGAATTATGTGCAACTCATTGTAATAGTTGAATTATGTGCAAATTTGTAGAGTTAATTGAACTATGTGAGGCTTGTGGAAGTAATTGAATTATATGCAACTTGTTGAAATGACCGGATTGTGTGCAATTTGATAGAGTAATTGAAAATGTGTGGAGTTGGTTAAAATTATTTAGGGGGCTCTCTGACAGGTAGATAGGCCTAATTACAAAGGAAACTCTGGCAAAATTTTCAGGAAATATCGGAATTAGTAAAAAAAGATTTTGGGGTTGGCATGTTCTGTGTTCTCTTAACTAAGTGATTCCCCGATCCTCATTCGAGGACGAATGATTCTAAGTGGGGGAGAATGTAAAGACCCGTAAACTTTCAAGTCTAAAAAATGCCCGAATGGGTTCCCATGTGGTTATAACTGTAGAAATTCTTAAAATGGACCCTTGTGGAGTAAAAAGTACCCCGGGACTTAAAAGACAAAATTTTCCAGATTTGCGCAGGTCTGCAGTGCACTATGCGATCGCAGATCAGGTATGCGGACCGCATAGTGGTCGCATACTTGGACAGTTTGCTGTCCATTTTGAGGACATCTATGTGGCCTAGAATGCAATCGCATTTCACGAATGCGTGCCGCATAGTTGTCGCATTCTTGCACCTTGATTTTTGCGGAAGGAGTTATGCAACGCACTATACGATCGCATAACAGGTATGCAGACCACATAGTGGTTGCATACCTGGGCAGTCTGCTTCTCTTTTTGGCCCAGCTGAAGGCCAATTATGCGACAGGTATGCGAACCGCATAACAGGAATGTGATCGCATTCCTGACCGCATACCTGCTTCGGGGCTTCTAATTTCTAATTTTAAAACCTGACCCCCAGTTTAATAAAGCACCCCTCCCCTTCATTTTTAAAGTCTATCTGATTCAAATAGGGAGAAGTGAGAGTGGGTTCTAGTGAGAGAAGTCCCCGTCTTTCCCAAATTGGTCCTCCATCTATACTCAGGCCTGGAAGTAATCAAGTGGTCGTCATCTTCTTCACCATAAGATGTAAGTCTTCACCCCATTTCTCCAAATTTTTAGGTTTTGGTTAAAAATGGAACACATGAATTGGTTCCTGAAGATAAAAGCTAAGACATTGCATGCGTGTGAATAATCTACCATAATCTAGGAAAGGAAAGTAAGCTAGGGAAATCTTTCACTAAAAAGGGGCTAGCTAATCTAAGGATCACATGTCTTTGATAAAATGCCCAAATGAGTTCATGATTTCTAATTCTAAGTCTAAACATGTTCATTTTGTAAATTAGATTGGAGGCGGTAGAAGGTCCGGTGGGTTGAGAAAAGGTATTGAAGGGGAATTTTTGACTCGAGGTATGTATGGCTAACTTTAATCTTCATAAAGTTACCTTGTTGGTTTCCAAGCATTCGGTATGAGTTTCTGGCGTATGCATATGTGAATCGATTGTTCTAATGTGTTGAGGTGTAAGATTCTGTTCTTTGATTGTCTTAGTTGATTACCATGCCACCATGCTATATGACATTGTGAAAAGGTGATTTCTTTGTGCTTATTCCATCATGTGCAAAGCTCGTTAAATGTTGAATACATCGGTATGAGAGGATGTGATGCAAAACGAAAGAAATGATAACGAAACAAATTGTTGAATGTATCTAAGTGCTAAATGTTGTGTAGCAACTGATGGAAAGGAAATGTGGATTTATCTAATTGAACTATATGTTTATGGTATGCCGTATATGACCCATTGTTTGGTGAAGATTACTATGGCCTTGATTTCACATGGTTATTTGGTTGTGACAAATGTATTTTCTTGATGATGAAAATCCCTGTGATTGAATTGATTGGTTGATATTGCTATCAAATGTGATTGTAAGGTGGGATCGGGTTGCACATCGCAACAAAAGTAATAAGGGTGTAATGTGATTCTAAGGTGGGATCGGGTTGCACGCCGCAACAGAATTGTACGGTAGGATCGGGTTGCACGCCACAACAGAATTGTGCGGTGGGATCGGGTTTCACGCCGCAATAGAAGGAATAAGGGTGGAATATGATTGTAAGGTGGGATCGGGTTGCGCGCCGCAATAGGAGGACGATATAAGAAACTGTGGAACTCTCATTTGTGTTTCTTGTATCTCTGTGCAGTATTTGTTTGGTTTCTTTGACTGTCTCCTATCTATGTATTGTTTGATTTTACTTAGAGTAAAGCTTGTTCATACATGCTAGTACTATTCCATGGTACTAACGTCCCTTTTGCCGGGGCTGCTACATCTTCTCTATGGATGTAGGTGGTTCTATAGCAGGTAGCTCAGCCTGCCGTTAGTGGTGCCTCCTCTTCATCTCTTCAGCAGTTACGGTGAGCCCCATTTCCTCTAGGCCGTGTGTGGACTACATTATTCCATTTTGCTTATGTTGTAAAAGTATAGCTGGGGCTTTGTTACCGGCAAGTTTATGTAATCTCCTAGTACTCTTAGAGTCTTCGTAGACACGAGGTGGGTTGTATATATGTATATTTTGGGCGGCAGTTGTACTCACTCGTGATCGTGGATCGCATTGGAAATGTTGTATGTAACTTGTATGTTTTTGGGATTATCGACTGCTAAAATGTTAAAGAAGAAATGAACTTAAGTTGTAAATCCATGATCAATTTTTAATTTTCTACTTCCTATGGAATATTGTATATATTGAACACAGGGTAATGCATTGGGTAGGAAAGGCAATCCAGGTTCGCTTGGCCGGGTTCATCCGGTTAGGCACCGGTGACAGGATCCTCGTGTGGAAGACCTAAAAACTGGCCGTTTGCATGAAGTAGCTGGATCATGCTCTGTTTCAGCTCGAAGTGCCCAGTGATTCTGGGCTTCACTATACTGGAGGTAACATTAGCAATACTGGGCATTGCTACCTCCTGAACATCCATATGTTGCTTCTCTTCCATGTTCACAGGAAATTGAACGAGTGCCTGAATATTGTTTGTATCTCTTGCTTCCCTCAACCTCCTGTGAAATGTTCTCTTAGGTTCGGGGTCAAAGCCGTCGAGTCTGTCCTGGCTTCTGACCTTACGCATTCAATCAAAGTTCATGAGATTAGAGCAACAATCAAGTAACGTTAGACTAGACAAAATAAACAATTAAAGCAAAAACTGAAAGTAGTCTATATTCAAGTCCACGGAAACAACGCCAAAAACTTGTTGCTCCCAAACGCACACGCAAGTATACGTGGTCGACAAGTACTATAATAATAAGTTGAGTGTCGAACCCACAGAGACTTGTATTAAACTACTCACTAAATCACTAAAATTGTTATTCAATCGGGTCAAAATCAAAGTCTAAGAGTATGATTATATTAAACTAAAATTGTAAGTAATAACTAAATTATCAAGTAACGAGTTGATTGTTGTGTATTCAATAAAGACGAATATTCCACTGTTGTGATCGATTCACCATTCGTATTGTGTTCTAATTAATTCTCCCTTTCATATAATTCACTCATGGTTGCTAATTAATCGATAATTGCTCTCATAGCCTTCTCCCGAAGTACTGCTCGCCTATTCTCAATAGATTAACGCCAATATTCCTATTAAATTAATCTATTAGAACGCATTAAGATTACGATATTTAATTAAGCACGATGACTAGTTATATTCCTATCCTAACCACAAATCCGCTCCCCTGAAGGGTTAAGATCGCGCTCTCTTCAATTCTTCTCTAATCTATACACGGCTTTCCCAAGCATAACATAGATAGTAAATAGAACCTAAATGTTGGCCAGACAATTAAGCAATTAAACACAAAATTTAAGAAACAATCATATATTGGTAAATTATAATCAAGGTCAAGCTAATGTCAAACAACAATATTCATGGCTAAATCACAACCCCAGAACAATGGGTGTTTAGCCATTCATGATGTAATGAAACAATTGCATAAGTGTTGCATAAATTGAAAATACTAGAATAAGATGAAGAAAATTGAGAATTCTCCACTTCCTAACGATCTCGTGTGTGTTTTTCCTCCAAAGGGGCGTCAATCCCCTCAAAAATATGTTTAGTCTTGCTTTTATACGTGCCGGATAAACCATGTCCCGGGCTAAATAGGAAAATTCCTGCCACTGGCGCTCTGGACAGTGCCAAGCGTCCACGAGGGTCAAAATTCCATACTGCCTCCAGCGCCACAGGTGGCTCAAGGCGCTGCCAGTGGCACCCAAATGCTCACTTGCCCGATTTCGTTCGTTTTGGCTCTCATTTTGCACGTTTCGCCTCCAATTGCTCCCGGATCGTTCCTAAACATAAAAACACTTCAAATTAGTATAAATCATCACATTGAACATCTAAAATTCAAGAAACAAAAGTCAAATATGGGCCGATATACATAAAAATTTATATACTTTAGGCTACACATCAAGTACCAAGGGCGATTATGTGTTCCAAATTTACATGGTCTCCGAGAAAGCATCATGATCGAGGCTCAAAGTTCCAGGTATTTCCTTCACCCAGGATCTACAAAGATGTATCATGATCTTAAGGAAGTCTACTGGTGGAATGATATTAAGAGGAATGTAGCGGACTTTGTGGAAAGATTTCCAAATTGCCAGCAAGTGAAGGCCGAATACCAAAGGCTGATGGGTTGGCACAGAACATATAAATTCCAATGTGGAAGTGGGAGATGATTAGTATGGATTTCGTGGTAGGACTACCTGTCACTCTTCGCAATTTTGACTTGATTTGGGTGATTGTGGATTGACTTAGGAAATTAGCTGACTTCTTACCTGTTAAGGCTGCCGACATAGCAGAACAATATGCTCAGTTGTATATCAAGGAAATGGTCAGGTTGCATGGAGCTCTAGTTTCTTTTATCTCAAATCTAGGGGCACAGTTCATAGCTAACTTTTGGAGGAAATTTCAGCAAGGTTTGGGTACTCAAGTGAATCTTAGTACAACATTTCATCCACAGACCGACAGGCAGGCTGAGCGGATGTTGAAGTTGTTATCGTCCTTATTGTCTTGTTACCTCTTTATCATTGCATTACTCTTACTTGAAAGTTGTTATCTAGTGGGAATTGTCTCATTCGTGGGTTATTGACGTTGAAGTGGTGAAAGCTATTATTACGTTGGGATTGAAGTTGTTGGTTTCTGAAATATCTCTCCTTGTTGATTATTTCTCATTAATTATGGCATTATTGAGATTTGTGTACACATTGTGGTTGAGCCATGGGCTAATTGTTTTGGAAATATTGGTATTGTTATTTTTGGCAAGTTGTGGCATATGTGCACTTGTGGCGCGAGTTGCTATTGTGTTGTGATATTCATACACATGCGGTGGTATAACTATAGGGGTTGATATACATGCGGTGAGATTAGGTGGGCTTGATACGCGTGTTTCTAGTAAGAGAATTACTTGAAGCCACGCGGTGAGATAAGGTGGGCTAAAACGCGTGTAGTTATTTCGAGAAAAAAATAATTTTCAAAACTAAATGTAAAGCTCATGCTGTGATATTAGGAGAGATTTTGATTGAAATTGTGAAATGTGAATACAAGACAGTACCTCAATTGTGATTCTTATTGTACATGCCATATAGAAAAGGCTTGTTGGTTGAAAAGTTCTTATTGTTTCTTCATTTTTTACTTGTAGTTACCAGTACTTGCCTTTTTGTTGTTTCATCATATGTTTACTCCTAGGTGCTTTTACTGCTTTAACCTCCATTGTTAGCTTACATTTTTGAACTCTTTACTTGTCATTTACTTCCTTGTTTCCCATATTTAGACTCTGTGATACTTTTTTTTAGCTTCTTTTCTCCTAGTAGTTGTCCTTATCTGGCCTCGTCACCTACTCTACCGAGGTTAGGTTTGATTCTTACGGGGTACCGTTGTGATGTACTCATACTATGCTTCTACATATTTCTTTACAGATCCAGGTATATCTTCCTGTGCTGGACACTAGTGATTGATTAGCTACTTTTGGAGACATGAAGGTATACTTGCTCGATGTTCGCAGGCCTCGAAGTCATCTTCTTCTTTTAGATATTCTACTTGTTATTTCTTGTTCCAAAACAGTATTGGATGTCGAGAATATGAGCACATTCTTGTTGATCTTATGAATCTATTCAACCAGATTTTGGGGAATTGATGACAGCTGTACTATTGAGTTTTATTATGATAGTTTAATGCTTTAATTTGAGATTTTATTATTATTTATGCTATTTCTAAATACATGTTAGGCTTACCTTATCTTAGAGACTAGGTGTCATCATGACATCCAAAGGCGAGAAATTGGGGCCGTGACAGTATGATGAGATACGATGTAAAATATTTACCGAGCTCTTGTGTGGCCGGGTATTACAGAGTCCTCTATGAGGCCAGGAATATAATGATGTATCATGTGAGATTACTGATTCCTCTTGAGACCGAGTACTCCGAGTTCTGTTGAGACTGGGTACATCCGGAATCTGCTAAGGTTGGGTACGCCGAGTCCTGTTGAGGCCAGGTACAACTGAAACCTTTTGAGGTCGGGTATGGAGTGAGTCCTCTTTGAGGATGGGTAGTATATTACACGATGTGTTATGATATGCCCAAAGAGCGGCTGAATGATACCATATTATATATTAAATGCATATCCCCAAAAAGTGGTCTCCCCTTCCAAAACTTGCATATATTTGAAATTCATAGTTTCCGCAGTGTACGCCCCCGGTGGCTTGTCTTAAGTAATCAGTTTGAAGTTGTGTACTCATACCTTTCATGTTATATCTTCGATTTACATGTATGTTATCATCTTTACATACTCGGTACATCTTTCGTACTGATGCCCCTTTCTTTTGGGCATTGTGGTCATGCCTACGATTATAGATATGCCCGTTGACGACCCTCCTAGTAGGGTGCTCATTTCACCGGTTGATTTCCGCACTTCACTTCTCTGAAGTAGCTGTTCAGAAGTCGATAGGTAATTAGCTGTATGTTCCAGTCATTGGGTACGATATATATAGTGATTAGATGTATGTAAGGGTTGGTTGTGATCTTCTTGACAACAGTTGTAAATATGTATAAGGTGTTAAATTTTCTTTAACAGTCAAATTATAAATCCCTTTAATAAATTTTGGTTGTCACACATGAAGGCCTTGCTTGGCCCAGATTTACTATTAAAAAAATATATGTATGGACGCCAGTTCACACATGCCTTTAGATGTCATGTGTTGGTCGCACCTCACAAGGCTGGGGTGTAACAATATCAGTAATGTGAGACAGTATAACTGTAAAAATTTAGCGTGCTTTTTCAAGGGACGAAATACGTGAACCAAATGATCATTGTTGCCGGCCTATGCTTGAAACAAAAAATTAAAAAATCAAAAAGTGATAATTCAAGTTTTTTGGGCCTTGAATCGTTTCTTAAGGTTAAAATTGTAATTGAGAAAATATTTAGTATTCATAAATAGAAATTGCATTGAATATTTTTGTCAAGAAGAAGGAAAAGATCAACCAAGCATCGCCTTTTTACTCACACCTTATCTCCCATCATTTGACTAGGCACCAATTCCGACCTTTACATTCCCCCCCTCAAAAAAAGAAATTTTTTTTGCTATTCACAAGCAATATTATTTTTTTAAAAAGCAAATATACCACTAAGTTGTTTGCTTATTGGTGGTTTTATTAATATCGAAAAACAAAAAGAAAGTGACAAAATATCTCACAAAAAGTATGAAAGTAGAACATGAAAGTACATTTACACATATTACCAAAATTGAGCAATATGCCCAATTGTGGTAGTACACAGTGAACTAAAGCATACTTATAATAATAAGCTATATAAAGTGACCAAGTATAGTCATGAGGAATGCTATCCCAATGTGTGCACCAAGTGATGCACATCTTCTGTATTTTTTATTTTGGGCATGAGCACCACAAATTCTTTCGATCAAACAGCTCCAAATTATTCCAAGAACTGAAATAAAGTCGTGACATAGCCAAGAAGCCAGCTAAATCACACGCAAGTAAAATAAACGCCACCGTGCAGTTCAAGGCACCCTTGATGTCCTTGTCATTTGTATTCAAAAAAACGAGAGCAATCCTTGCATGAATTATGAGAACAAAACGTATATACCTTCCTGGTGCATCATAAATGCCATATGTGATTGGCACCTCCTCCAGTTTGATCCCACAACTCCCGCAAATGCAATCAAAAACCACTGCCCACAACTACCAAAGCAGGGCAATGTCGTCTTCAAACGGGTAGAATGGAATCTTTTGTATATGTGATAATTGTTATTACCTGCATTCCAACGCCTTATAAGGTTCAAGGAGTAGTGCACATGATGCATTGCAAACCCTGAGACTCCACCATCTATCTTAAGGTCAAACTGACAATCATTGCTCCTGCTTGTTGTTGAGCAGCATGAATACCACAACTGAGGTTGCTTGACCATTCTTGTTAATATTTAATTTAGCTGAATTATGCATTAGTTATACCTAAAGGGAATGAGCATCATAGATACTAATACCACCCTTATAAGTTTGGACAACACATATATCATAGCCCCAACATATGTACATGCAAAAAAAAAGAGAGACCATAGTTAGTGTAAAAAGACTTCCTACTCTCCTCTTTACATATTTGAGTAGGAATTATAGTGTGATCATCTCCAACTCCAGCTGCACCTTGATGCCTCAACACCATTCTCAACAACCAGGCTAGTACACATCACCCTAACCAATCCACCAATTCATCATCTATCACCATCATATATGATTACGTTTAGCCTAATGTCCGCCGCCTCTAGCCGATGCGCACTATAATGAGTTCAAATGCTTTCCTTTCTCCATACCTCCTACCCTCTGGACTTCCTGGATTGAGCTCCTTCCTCACCCTAATGTATGAGACTTCAAGCTTATCATTGTTCAAGAGCTTCCTCCCATAGGTGTCTAGCTCACTAAATGAGGGAACTTGGATGATTGCATTCATCTCCAAAGTTAAGTAACCTTCCCTAAGTACATGAGCGACTGCAACTACACAACTAGACATGAACTTTTTTGGACATACTAAACTCTCTTTGGAATTTTTTTACTTTTTTAAAAAAATCTTTTTTTTGAAAATAATTTTGATCAATTTTTGAAAAAAATTTAAAGAAAAATTTTCAAGTTTCAAAAACATACTTTGGTTAGTTTTTTGATGGAAATATCTCTTCCACTCACAAAAGATAAATATTTTTTCCAAGCAAAATGCATGTCCAACAACTTTACTTTCACACACTATTTTGTAGCACAACTTTAAATTTTTATTTATTTTTATCAAGTTTCAAACAATTTTATATCCAAACGCTAGCTAAATATAAGAATATACTTTTATTTTTTATTTTGGTCCTAAAGAAACATATCTTTCTATATCATATATCGTATATTATAAGTGAAAAGGTCCAAAATCATCAAATTGAATTACACAGATGCTCATCAAAAATAGAATGGCCATCTTGCCCTCCTAGAAAATTAAAGTTGAAAACAAAGTTTTCTGTTAAACGACTAAGGGCCCATTTGTGCGTACAATTTTTTTTTCTTTTCAATTTGTTTAGCTATAGATTGGATTGAAATTTTCAAAAAAAAAAAAATTTTGAACATGAGTTTTCAAGTTTTAAAAAGAGGGTTTTACCACCTTTTTAGCCTAACTTTTTTATCTAAAATTTTATTTTCCTCACAAAAATGCAATATCTTTTTTAAGTGAAACACAATTTTACTATCCAAATTCCTACTAAACCAGCTACACCGAATCGAGCAAATTGAGAGATTTGTTTCATCCCATGTTTTTCTTAATAAATGTAATTAGATATAATATTAAAATTTCTCCTAACGAATAGAACTTTTAATTTCACTAGGTATATTCGAGGCCTTTTCTTTTCATTTTGACTAGGTGGAAGGTATAGGAAATCTACTTCCATATTTATCTTTATTCTAAAAATATTGCTTTTCTCCTCCTAATTATTCTGTTTAACTTAGTTTTTAAAATTCAAAAAATGTTTAACTTCAATTTTTAAGACGTTTCAAAGATGAATAATTGTTTATTTTACAAAATAATTTCACATTATGTTCTTGGGCGCTGGTGCATGTGTCTTTTGTGTCTCTGGTGAATCTGTAAAGGAAGGTGAGGTTGATGGACTGTCAGCTAACATTTCATTGTCGATTGAGCTTGCACTTCCCTGATCATTCAAAGTGCTTACCGAAGAGTTATCACTAGCATCTTCCAGATTATCAGCAGTAGGAAATGACTTAAAACTGAAGAAAAAGAAGCTGTATGAGGAGAAATTGCTAAAGAAAAAATATTTTCATGAAATACCATATCCCTAGAAACATGTATTCTCTTAGGGGTCATTTTACGTGGTTGTTTACCCGTTAAACGATACAGTTGAATTTATACATGGTTTATAGATAAGTGAATTAATTCGATCCTGAAATAATAAAATAATTAAAGAAATACACAATACTTGGCCTTAAAAGATAAATTAGCAGAAACAGTAATTCGGGAACATGCTTTCCGGGCAGAACAACAATAAAATCAAAGAGTAAGCAGATAAAATTGTATAAAGTTTTGAATCGATTATAGCATAAGTTTGCCAGAAAATCCGTGTCCTTTACAATGATAACATAGCTCACTATTTATAGTTGCACCTAGGAAACAAGGTCCTAGGATCATGCCCTTCTTTAGTGTCAATTATGAGGGCTATTGAAGAATTGTAACGGTGAGCATAAATGACAAATTCTTTGTAACGGGCAGTGTACTAAATTATGTAGAATATTCTCCATTAAATGCTATTGGGCGACAGGTACTTGTAAGGCCCCGTAATTGTTTTTCTATAAACCGGGGTATCGTGATGCCGGGGTAGGCGTAGGTGTTAAATGATAGTAGAGATCAAGCTCATCACGATACGAACTTTTTAGGTTGCACCGTGCGCTTGGGAGTAGAAGAAAAATATTTTGCAGAATTGGACATTTATGCGGCCATTATGCGACCGCATAATCACTCTGCGGGCCGTTGAATGGCCGCAGAGTGAGGCAGTCATTTGGGCCATTTTTGATGTCATTTTCGTGGCCCATTATGCGACCATAAAATCTTTTTGCAAGCTGCACTCCGATGCATATCCAGCTTTGAAATTTTGCTGAGCGTGGTTCTACGGCGTATTACGCGACCACAAAACAGGTACGCGGGCCGCATAACAGCCGCATAGTGAGGCAAACCAGCCTAGTTCCGGAGGGCCATTTCTTTGCCCATTTATCAGACCTCAGAAGCATTATACGGTCACATATGCGACCGCAGATCCTGTTCTGGAGCTTCATTTTTTTGTTTTTATAACCCGATCCTACTTAGATAAAATCGATGCAATGGATAATTTTTGAGCTAAAATCTGATATTTGGAGAGTGAGAGAGTGCCTTTGAGTGGGATGGTGATCATCAACCAATTGTCCATCGATTCTTGCTCAAGTCTTTGAAGATTATCAAGGAAAAACTCACTAGGTCTTCATCTTAGATATAAGGTTCTATACCCTAGCACTTCATTTCGAAATTTAACTAAAATGAATAATTAGCAAGACAATTATTGGGTATGGAAGTTGTTTATTTTGCATGCATGTGTTATCAAAGGGTCTAGGTCGATTGTGAGCTAAAAATAGTAAAGAATGGGACGTGGGATGATAGAATCCTTCATAAATAGGGGCTTAAAACCTTAATCCACACTTAGTGTTTAATAAAATGCTCAAATGAGCTAAAACCATGACCATCTTCCTAATTTTGATTCAACTTGTTATATTTCTGAAATAGATTGAATTAGCTAAGAATTTCAGAATATTTTAGAGTTTAAGGAAGCTCAATTGAGGTATATTTGCTAAACTCCTTGTTTAGAATTGAATTCCATGGTGTTCTTGTAAGTTATGTGAGACCCGAGTTGGTCGTTACGAAATTGGTTATTCCGAATAAACTTGTATTGAAAGTTATATGTTCAATGTGTGTTCCAAATGCTTTTATCATGCTATGTTATTATTTGAGAATGTATTCAAGTTAGGGGCTGGGTGTTAAGAATGCTACAACTTCAAGTCAAATTTGAATGAAAGTTATTATGCCAAATTATGTGAAAACCCCCTATGTGTCTAATACTCTTAATTGCTCAACATGTATACTTAAAGTCTTGAATTAAAAAGGCTTGTTTTTGATAATGATGATGATGTTTGAAAATAAAAAGGATGAGCACGGAATATGAAATACGATCAAGTGCCAAGAATGATATTATAATTGTGACCATTAATGGAAATGAATTGAAAAGATGTGAAAGGAGTATGAGATGAGATGGTTGATAAAAAAAATGACGTTTGGGGTGTGACGGTCTAGCCGATCGGGTCGTGATCGGACACCATTCCGCACACATGGTGGTGGTTCTACCGGAAATTGAAACCTAAATAGTGACTATGGTGGATATCTCAAATGAGACGGCCTAGACGATCGGGTCGTGATCTGGCTCTGTGTAAAAGTACGGTGGTATTGTGAATGATGGTATATCAACACTAAAGATTTCGCAACCTAAAAAAATGGAAATTTACTTAAAAACTTATGTGGTTCTTAACTTTATGTCTTGGTATTGTTTGAAGATTCTATTGATTGTATGTTGGTTCCTCCATGTATCGTTACTCATTCTAATGAGAGGGTGTTTAGTTATGCATACTAGTGCTATTCAACATGTACAAACGACCCTTTTGCCGAGGGCGCTGCATCTTCAATGGATGCAGGTGGTTCCACAGCAGGCAGAATTGACCAGCGATAGAAGTACACCCTCTTCCCAATAGACTTAGTGAAGCCCACTTCTTTTCGGGGTCATGTGTCTTTTGTTCTGATGTATAGTGTTTGAGGTATAGCCGGGGCCTTTTTGCCGGCACTATCATTGTAATCTTTTGCATCTAATAGAGGCTCCGTAGATATAGCGTGGGAAGTATGCTGGTATGGGGATAATCAAATTGGTAATGTTGTAATTGTATCACACGTTCTACATCAAACTATGAAACG
The DNA here is from genome assembly GCA_005239525.1 of Nicotiana knightiana. Lineage (NCBI taxonomy): Eukaryota > Viridiplantae > Streptophyta > Magnoliopsida > Solanales > Solanaceae > Nicotiana > Nicotiana knightiana. Next base: position 275,113 of record ML377733.1, on the reverse strand, counting down.
ATATGTATTTTGAAACTTATAAACAATGTAACTAATGATAACGAATTTGAGTTGTTATACATTTGATCCTCCTCACGCTTAATTAATGAATTGGATTTTACTATTATTCTTGAGTAAGTTCGGGTAGAAGGTATTGTATAGGATTGATCGGTGGGTCATCTCGGTTGAGCACCGATCGCGCTCCCCGAGTATGGGGCGTGACAAACTTGGTATCAGCGCCTAAGGTTTTAAAGTGTCCTAAGATGTATCAGAGACGTGTCTACTAGAGTCCTTCTTATCGATGTGTTGTCGACCACATCTATAAGTTGGAGGCTACTTGGACATTTAGGAATAATACCCTTCTTTGATATTCTGGATTGTGCGATAAAACTGATTGTGAGAGTGTTCCTCCCCGAACTCGTGGATTGCTCTAATTTTCAGTACATGGAACCTAGGAAGAAAGGAAGATCTGGCCAAGGAGCCAATGGCGCCCTAAGAGTGGCAGTTCATTCTTAATTTGATGATGCATGTGAGTACTAGAGGGATGAGAATATTCCCCCGACTACTACACTGCCCAATTCCATTATACCTGACAAGGCTACACCAGCTTCTGCACCTACTGAGGGTGCAATGATTCCTCCAATTGATATTTCGGTTCCACCTCCAACCCCAGCTTCCTGTTCTGGTATTTTTTACGGGGATCTTAGGGGATCCATACAGATGTTGACACAGATATTGGCTTCCCATGACATGAGATTAAATGTTGCACCCACTTCTTCTAGCCAACAAGGGGATTCCACTTGTTCCAGGGTGAACACGTTTCTTCAGGTAGATCCTCCAGTGTTCACATGTGCTAATCCCGAGGAGGATCCCCATGACTTCACTAATGAGATGCACAAGACTCTCAAGGTTATGCGCGCTACTGAGACAGGGGCAGTGGAGTTGGCCGCCTACTGCCTAAAAGGGGTTGCCTATTCTTGGTTTGAGTTGTGGGAGGACTCCCGTGAGGAGAAGAGCCCTCCAGCGAGGTGGAGTGAGTTTGTTGATGCCTTCATGGACCATTTCTTGCCTGCCGAGACTAGGGTAGCCCGTGTCGCAGAGTTTGAGAACCTTAAGCAGGGTAGCAAGAGTGTGTGGGAGTACCACATGGAGTTCGCGCGCCTGTCCAAATATGTTATTCACATGTTGCCTACTATATACGCTAGCCCCTTGTTTATCAATGAAGTCGCTGCAGTTGCCTTGAATTTTGACATGAACTATGGGAAGATGGTAGCATTTACTCAAGCTATAGAGAACCGTAAGTTGAATAACAGAATAGAGTGAGAGGGTAGCAGTAAGGCCCGGTCCGCGAGCAACCTTGGAGATTCATTAGGTGGTGATAGGCCAGTATTTAGGGGAGTGTCATCAGGTCCATCCCTATATTTTGCTCAGTCTTCAGCTCGTGCACCACCATCTGGTCCCAGTTAGTAGTAGGGGAGTCATTTCAGGACCAGTCAGGGCAACAGGGTACCCCCCCAAGCAGGGCCGGTCAGTAGGGAGATTCCAACAACAGCGGAGGCCCCCATTCCCTAGGTATATGAATATTCACTTGGGATACTGCTACATGGATCTACCCATATGTTACGGGTGCAGATTAAGGGGTTCTATTCAGATAGAGCGTGGTTCGTCCTACCAGGGTGTGGGCAGGGGCACAATACAATCATCCAGTTCTGCAGATGCTACATCTTCAGCACCCCTCCGGCTCGAGGCACTCCAGCACCCGCAGGGCTGGGTGCAGCTAGGGGAGGTGCACATAGTTCGAGAGGAACCAGCCGATTATATGCTATGAGTGGTTTCCAGAGTGCAGAGTCTTCTCCAAATGTTGTCGCGGCTATATTGACTGTCCAATCTCATGATGTGTATGCTCTTATCGATCCCGGTTCCACTTTCTCCTATGTTACTTCTTATGTTTTTATGAAATTTGGGATAGACCCGGAACAACTCCATGAGCCGTTCTATGTATCTACTCCGATTGGTGAGTCTATTATGGCTGCACGGGTTTATAGGGGTTGTGTTGTCACAGTATGTAGTCAAGACACCGTGGCCGATCTCATTGAATTGTGGATGGTTGATTCTGATTTAATAATAAGAATGGATTGGCTTTATTTAAGTAATGCCAAGCTCGATTGCCAAACTAGAACTGTGAGTTTTGAATTTCAAAAATGAGCCAGTAATGGAAGAGGGATAGTGTGGTGCCAAAAGCAAGGTTTATTTCTAGCCTTTAGGACACGAAGATGATTAGCAAGAGGTGTATTTATCATTTGGTCCAGGTTACGGACATCGATGTTGACGAACCTACACTCGAGTTTGTGCCAATTGATAATGAATTTTTGAAGGTCTTTCCTGATGAGCTCCCTAGGATTCCGCCAGACAAAGAGATTGATGTGATGCTAGGCACGCAACCGATATCTATTCTGCCCTACAGGATGGAACCATCAGAATTAAAGGAGCTAAAAGAACAATTGAAGGATTTATTAGAAAAGGTTTCATCCGACCGAGTGTATCACCTTGGGGCGCACCAGTTCTCTTTGTAAGAAATAAAGAGGGGTCACTAAGGATGTGTATTGACTACCAGCAACCCAAAATAGTCGCAATAAAAAACAAGTACCCATTACCAAGAATAGATGATTTGCTTGATCAGTTACAGGCTGCTAGGTACTCCTCCAAAATTGATTTACGATTCGGGTATCACCAATTGAAGATCAGGGAAAGGGATATTCCAAAAATAGCTTTAAGCAGCCGGTATGGCTTTGAATTTCTGATAATGTCTTTTGGGATAACAAATGCCTTGGAAACTTTCATGGATCTTATGAATCACATTTTCAAGTCTTTTTTTGACTCCTTTGTGATAGTGTTCATTGATGTTATTCTTGTATATTCACGAACTCGAGCGGACCATGTCGGTCATCTCAGGGTAGTTCTGTAGACTCTTCATCAGGACCAATTATACGCAAAATTTGCAAGATGTGAATTTTGGCTTGAATTTGTCACATTCTTTGATCATGTCGTCTCCAGAGAAGGAATTAAGGTTGATCGTCAAAATATTGCAGCTGTGAAGAATTCGCTCAAGACCTACAACTCAGACAAAGATTCACAGTTACTTGGGATTAGCAGGGTATACATAAAGTTTGTTGAAGGGTTATCTACTCTTGCCTTTCCGTTGACTAAGTTGACGCAGAAGGCCATCAAATTTCAATGGTCTGATTCTTATGAAAGGAGCTTCCAGGAGTTGAGATCAAGATTGACTATGGAACCGGTATTGACCCTACCTGAGGGTACATATGTATTTATGGTATATTGTGATGCTTCAAGGATCGGGCTTGGGTGTGTATTAATGCAATATTGCAAGGTTATAGCTTATGCTTCTAGGAAACTCATGAAACATGAAAAGAATTATCCAACACATGACTTAGAACTTGTGGAGGTGGTTTTTTCATTGAATATTTGGCGTTATTATTTATTTGGGGTCCACGTGGATGTATTCACGGACCACAAGAGACTTCAATATATTTTCAAATAGAAGGAGTTGAATCTGAGGCAGAGAAAATGACTTGAGTTACTCGAGGATTACAACATCGATATTCTATATCATCATGGGAAGGCTAATGTTGTCGCAGATGCTCTTACCCGGGCGGTCTGGCTTACCTAGAGGTATATCGGGGGTCGTTAGCCAGGGAAGTTCACTAGTTAGCTAATTTGGGAGTTCGTCTTGTGGACTCTAGTGAAGGAGGGGTAATTTTACAAAACAAGGATGAATCATAGCTTGTTGTGGAAGTCAAAGAGAATATATACGAAGATACATTGTTGGTACAATTGAAGGAGGAGATCCATGAACATACAACTATGACTTTTTCTCTTGGCATGGATGATGGTACACTAAAGTACCAAGGCGGCTATGTGTTCCAAATATAGATGGTCTTCGGGAAAGGATCATGACCGAGGCTCACACTTCCGGGTATTCTGTGCGCTCGGGTTGTACCAAGATGTATCATGATCTCAAGGAAGTCTATTGGTGGAATGACATGAAAAGTAATGTGGCGGACTTTGTGGAAAGGTGTTCGAGTTGTCAACAAGTAAAGGTCGAACACCAACGGCCTGGTGGATTGGCACAGAACATAGAAACTCCAATGTGGAAGTGGGAAATGATTAATATGGACTTTGTGGTAGGACTACCGCGCACTCCGCACAAGTTTGACTCAACTTGGGTGATTGTGGATCGACTCACAAAATCAGCACACTTCTTTCCAGTTAAATCTACTGACACAGCAGAACAATATGCTCAACTGTATATCAAAGAAATAGTCAGGTTGCATGGCACTCCAGTTTCTATCGTTTCTGATCGAGGAGCCCAACTCACAGCTAACTTTTGGAAAACATTTCAGCAAGGCTTGGGTAGTCAGGTGAATCTTAGTATAGCCTTTTATCCACAGACCGGCGGGCAGGTAGAGCGGACTATTAAGACATTTGATGATATGTTGTGTGCTTGTATTCTTGACTTCAAGGGTAGGTGGTATGATCATTCGCCACTCATAGAATTTTCTTGCAACAACAACTATCATGCTAGTATTCAGATGGTACCATTTGAAGCGTTATATGGTAAGAGATGTAGATCTCACATTGGGTGGTTTGGGATTGGGGAAGATAAGTTGTAGGACCAGACCTCATGCATCAGGCCATAGAAAAGGTTAATATCTTTGAGGAGCAGTTGAAAACGGACTAGGGTCTTCAAAAGCCCTACTCGGACGTTCGTCGCAGAGATTTGGTGTTCAAAAAAGATGCTTAGGTATTCTTGACGGTTTCCCCCATGAAGAGTATAATGATGTTTGGAAAGAAAGGTAAACTGAGTGCAAGGTATGTCGGACCATACATAATCATTCAAAGGATCGGTCAGGTGGCGTACAATCTTGAGCTACGACCTGAGATATCATTAGTACACCCGGTATTTCATGTGTCTATGTTGAAGAAAGTAATCGGAGATCCGTCGCTTATTGTACTAGTTGAGACGATTGAGACTAATGAATAACTGCCATATGAAGAAATTCCAGTTGCCATTCTTGATAGGAAAGTATGAAAGTTGAGGAATAAAGAAATTGTCTCCGTAAAGGTGTAATGGTGAAACCAGCAGGTTGAAGAGGCTACTTGGGATGCCGAGAAAGAGATGAAGAAGAAGTATCCTTACTTTTTTGAATAGCTATGTGATCTTTTTATGAAATTGTCGCCCATGACTTTTTGTATCACTTGTTCAGTCGATGTAAATGTGCTCCTTTCTGGCTGTATATTATTTATGAGGCCACGATTGGTGTTGCTTTATGTTATGTTACGTCATTGGATTATGTATATGTGTTTAGGATGTGTTTATGGGGTTCTCTGGCAGGTGGATAGACCCAGTTACAGGGGAAATTCTGGCGAAATATTTGGATTTAGGGAGTTGGTCAAATTTTGGACTGCTGGTGTGTGGTATGGAAATTGAGTCGGATCATATGCTAATAGTGAACTTTGACCCTCATTCGAGGACAAATGATCTTAATTGGGGGAGGATGTAAGGCACCGTAAAATATTTCCTAAAAACTGGGGTTTCGTGGTGCCGGGGTAGGCATAGGTGTTAAATGATGTGGTAAAGACTTTTTGGGTTGAACAGTGCGCTGGGGGTTGAAGGAAAATGTTTGGAAGAATTGGGCATTTTTGCGGCCGATTATGCGACTGCATAATCACTCTGCGGGATGCAGAATGGCCGCAGAGTGAGGCAGTTATGTTTACCTTGAAAATAGTAATTACAATTGTATTTGAATTTGTTGTTCTAAAAATATGTGATCTATTTTAATACCAGTTGTTTAGGCAATAGATGCTAAGTGAGAAGTAATAAAACGAGATAAGGGAGAAGGAAGATGAGATTGTGCAAATCGAGCAGCGGGGAAACGGGGCCTCGAGCTTGGTTGAGATAGGCCTCGAGGTCGAGCTGGAGGGCTTGATAAGGGGAAGTCGAAAATGATTCAACAATATCAAAGGCCTAAAATATGGCCTCTTTATGATCAATAATGAGTAATCGACGAAGAACAATTAATGAACACAATAAATGAAAGACAATAAATCAATGAAACAATTATAGAGAATGTTTGAGATAGGGATTAGAGAATGTTCTTATTCTTATATATTGAGTATCATGTTTTTTACAAAGTGACAAGGTTCCCCTTTATATATGAGGGGGAGTTCTAACATAGTACATGTGTAATTATTACAAAAGAGAGATGGTTGGTACAACCATTTAATGCTACGGTACGTGCCTGTACTGTTTTGCGTACTTGGTCAACTTTAACCACGTGCCTTTTGGAGGTATCCCTCCTTTCCACGATGGTATTCGATCTACACTGATTCGGGGTCTAGAAACCTCGATGTGCCCCCCTCGATGCCAAAACTTGAACCTTCGAGCCTTCTGAATGCCGTAATGATCGTAAATCGGGTTCTCCGGTTTTAGCCGTATACAAGTTATTTGGGCCATTTGTGATGTCATTTTTGTGGTCCATTATGCGACCGCAAAATTATTTCACGAGCCATACTCCTATCACATGTCCAACTTTGAAATTTTGCGGAGGGAGGTTATGTGGCGCATTAGGCGACCGCAGAATAGGTCTGCGAGCCGCATAACGGCCGCAGAGTGAGGCACACCAACCCAGTTCTGGAGGGCCATTTTGCGGACCGCAGAAGCATTATACGGTCGCGTATGCAACCGTATATCCTGTTTCAAAGCTTCATTTTTGGGTTTTTATAACCCGGCCCTACTTCGATAAAAAAGATGCAATGGACCATTTTTGAGCTAAAGTTCTTATATTTTGAGAGTGAGAGAGTGACTTAGAGTGGGATGGTAATATTCAACCAATTTTCCATCGATTCTTGCTCAAATGTTTGAAGATTAACAAGGAAAAAATCACTAGGTCTTCATCCTAGAAGGAAGATGCTACACCTTAACACTTAATATCGGAATTTAACTAAGATGCGTAATCATCAAGACAATTCTTGGGTATGGGAGTTGTTTATTTTGCATGCATGTGTTATCAAATGGTCTAGGTAGATTGTGAGATAAAAATAGAAAAGAATGGGTTGTGGGATGATGGAATCCTTCATAAAAGGGGTCTTGAAACCTTAATTCACACCAAGTATTTGATAAAATGCTCAAATGAGCTAGAACCATGATCATCTTCCTAATTTTGATTCAACATGTTATATTTCTAAAATAGATTGAAGTTGCTAGTAATTCCGTAATATTTTAGAGTTTAAGGAAGCTCAATTGAGTTATGTTGGCTAAAATCCTTCTTTAGAATTGAATCTCGCTGTGTTCATGTAAGTTATGTGAGACCCGAGCTGGTCGTTACGAAGTTGGCTCTTCCGAATAAACTTGTGTTGAAAGTTATATGTTCAATGTGTGCTCCAAATGCTTTTATCATGCTATGTTATTATTTGAGAATATATTCAATTAAGGGACTGTGTATTAAGAATGCTAAAACTTCAAGTAAAATTTGAATGAAGGTTATTATGCCAAATTATGTGAAAACCCCCTATGCGTCTAAGACTCTTAATTGCTCAACATGTGTACTTAAAGTATTGAATTGAATAGCCTTGTTGTTGATAATGATGATGATGTTTAAAAGTGAAAAGGGTGAGCACGAAATATGAGATACGGCCAAGTGCCAAGAATGATATTATATTTGTGGCCACTAGTGCCAATGAATTGAAAAGATGTGAAAGGAGTATGAGATGAGATGGTTGATAGAAAATGATGACGTCTCAGGTGAGACGGCCTGGCCAATCAGGTCGTGATCGGACGTCATGCCGCACACCTGGTGGTGATTGTGCCGGAAATTTAAATTGAAATTGTGATTATGGTTGATGTCTCAAATGAGACGGCCTAGCCGATCGGGTCGTGATCGGACTCCGTGTAAAAGTACAGTGGTATTGTGAATGCTGGTATATCGACAATAAAGATCTCCCAACCTATAACATGGAAATTTAATTGAAACCTTATGTGGCTCTTAACTAGATGTCTTGGTATTGTTTGAGGCTTTTATTGATTTTATATTGGTTCCTCCTTGTATTGTTACTCATTCTAGTGAGAGGATATTTAGTTATGCATACCAGTATTATTCCACATGTACTAATATCCATTTTTCCGGGGCGCTGTATTTTAGTGGATGCAAGTGGTTCCACAGCAGGAAGCATTGACTAGTGATAGCATTACACCCTCTTCCCAGCAGATTTTGTGAGCCCCACTTCTTTTCGGGGTCATGTGTCTTTTGTTCTTATGTATAGTGTTTGAGGTATAGTCGGGGGCTTGTTGCCAGCACTATCATTGTACTCTTTTGTATCTAATAGAGGCTCCGTAGACCTAGTGTGGGTGGTATGCTGGTATGGGATAGTCAAATTGGTAATGTTGTAAGTGTATCACACGTTACACATCAAACTATTGAAGGATATGTATTTTGAAACTTATAAATGATGTAACTAATGATAACAAATTTGAGTTGTTGTTCATTTGATCCTCCTCACTACCTAATTCATGAATTTGATTATATTGTTGTTCTTGAGTAAGTTTGGGTAGAAGGTATTGTACAGGCTTGCTTGGCCGGGTCATCTCGGTTGAGCGTCAGTCGCGCTCCCCGAGTTTGGGGCGTGACAATACTTATTGCATCTTTATGAGCCTAATTCTTTCCTTGTGACAAATGAAACTGTTGTCTTCAATTTTAACGAACCTTCGCCTTCGGCTCCACATGTCACTCTCTTATGCAACCACTTAGCATATCATATTTTACCCTATACATGTAATCTCCTTGCTTTCCGGTGTCATCGGGAAGTTGGTAGAAACATTCTTTTTTGGTGGGAATTACTCTCATCCCCTATGAAAAGCTTCTGAAATTTGATTGGATGCACGTCTCTCCGCATTTAATGCCCCAAACACTCGTGTAACGATCCGGCCGGTCGTTTCGAGAGTTGTAGCCTTGTTCCCCTATTTTCTACTTCTTTTGTGTTCTACAACTGTATGACTTATCGGGTTAGTTGGTTTGGGTCCAAAGTGATTTCAAAGTGAATTGAGACACTTAGTCTCTTAAATGAAAGCTTAAGTTGGAAAAGTCGACCAGATGTCGACTTATGCGTAAATGGCATCGGAGTCGAATTTTGATGGTTCCGATAGCTTAGTTAAGTAATTTTCGACTTGGGATCTCGTTCGGAATTTGATTTTGAGGTCCGTAATATAATTAGTCTTGGTGAAAGTTGGAATTTTGGCAAGTTTGACCGAGAGTGGAATTTTTTATATCAGGGTGGTTGGATTTCCTGAAATTTGAGTAGGTTTGTGGTGTCATTTATGACTTGTGTGCAAAATTTGAGGTCAATCAGACATTATTTGATAGGTTTCAGCGTCGTTTGTTAAATTTTGAAGTTTCAAAGTTAATTAGTCTTGAATACATGTGTAATTCAGGTTATTGATGTTTTTTGAGGTAATTTGAGGATTCAACTAAGTTTGTATTGGGATATAAGACTTATTGGTATGATTGGTTGAGGTCCTGGGGGTTTCGGGTTGATTTCAGGTGATTCACGGACTTGATTTTGAGTTGGTTAGGCAGCTAAAGTGATGTTGCTACTTGTGTAAACGCACCTGCGGAGTAGGCACGACAAGTGCGAGTCTACAGAAGCATGGCAAGAGTCGCAGAAGCGCCCAAGGGAGTGGTACAGGGATCGCAGGTGCGAAGATTTTCCCGCACCTACATGGTCGTAAAGGCGAGTAGAAGAGGCACATATGTGGCTATTTCCGCAGGTGCGATGTCATTTTCCGCACCTGTGATGTTCGCATATGCGGTCCAGTGCTCGTGGAAGCGGGGTCATCTGGTTAAGTGTTTTCCATAGATGCATGGTTTTAGTCGCAGAAGTGGTTCCGCAGGTGCAGATAAGGGTCTGCAGGGCTAGAGATTTGGAGAATAAATTTTGGGGATTTTGATGACTAAATGGTTATGGAATTTGATAAATTTGGTGTTGGTAGACTCGTGAGTGAATGGGCTTTCGGGTTTTATGACTTTGTCGTATTCCGAGACATGGGCCCGGGGGTTGGGTTTGAGCTAATTTCGGATTTTGATTTATAATTTCATATGTTTCTTATTGGATTGATTCCTTTAGCCTATATTAATTGTATCATACTGTTTTTGGCTACATTCGGGATGTTTGGAGACCGATTCGAAAGGCAAAGGTATTTGGAGTAGAGCTTTCCGCGGATTGAGGTAAGTAACAGTTTTAAATCTGGTCCTGAGGGTATGAAACCCCAGATTATTGTATTATGTTATTAATTTGGAGGTGACGCACATGCTAGGTGATGGGCCTGTGGGCGTGCACCATAGGGAATTGTGACTTGGTCCATAGCTCAGTGGTAGAGCATTGACTGCAATTCATGTTACAAATCATGCTTAGGCTCTATAATGTCAATATTGGGACCCGCGGAGATCGTCAACTTGTTGAATTAGCTGCTATTTGCTGTCTCGTACTCAATCACTGTTTTATTTGCGTATCATATCTCCATCTCTTTTTGTTTTCTTGCTGATACATGTTATTATCTCTTTGGGGCTGATTTGAATGAATTCTGAGATCCTGAGAGACTAGAGAGGTTGGTGACTGAGTCGGGGCCTGAGTACCGAGCTATGAGCTATGAGAGTATACATATGGATCGAGTTGCACAACGCAATGAGCCTGGGGCCGAATGTATATGGATCGGTTTGCACGCCGCAACGAGCCTTAGGGATATATATATATTATGAATTGGGTTGCGCGCCGCAGCGATATAACGCGCTGAAGGAGCCCCTCCAGAGTCTGTACACCCCCTAGTGAGCGCATATACCTATTGAGTGCGAGTGTTAAGGGCCGAGAGCGGAGTGATTGAGCTATCGAGAAATATTGAATGAATGTTGCCCTGAGAGGCCGTACTTGTTTTCATTTCTTGCTTCACTTAGTTGATTTATGTTATTTTTCTAAACTTTTGTTGTTATTTTCTCTCACAGATGGTGAGGATACGTACTACGGGGCAGGATGGACAGTCACTAGTACCACCAGTCAGGGCCGCGAGAGGTCGACGTCGCGGTAGGGGCAGAAGTACGGCTCGCACAACAGTAAGGGTAGCACCTGTAGATCCACCAATTTCTCCAGTTAAGGATCAGTTCCCAATTATGGATGCGCTAAAGGGACCAACAGGCATTAGCTGCGCCCATTGTGATTCCAGGCCTTCAGGAGGCGTTAACTCAGACCGTGTGCATTAGTCTTGCTCAGGTGGTCTCTATTCCAACCGCAACATCCACTTCTCAGGCTGGGGGAGGTGCTTAGAATCCCGTCGCCTGCACACCAGAGCAGGTGGTGCGGGGAATCCAAACACTGGGCACACCACTAGCCCAGCCGGTTGCAGCTGCTCAGAACTATGGGGTTCCTGTTATGCCTGATGATGAGTAGCGTAGATTGGAGAGGTTTGGGAGACTCCAGCCTCCATCTTTTAGTGGTGCCGAGGGTGAGGATGCACAAGGCTTCTTGGATAAGTGTCAGAGGATGCTCTGTACATCAGGTATTTTAGAGACCATTGGGGTCTCATTCACTACTTTTCAGTTCTCTGGGGCTGCCTTAAGTTGGTGGGAGGCCTACGAGATACGTAGGCCGGTCGACACAAAACTCCTTTCATGGAAGGAGTTCTCCGTTCTCTTCCTAGAGAAATTCGTGCCTCAATCCTGCAGAGAGGAGCTGTGCAGGCAGTTCAACCAGCTTCGTTAGGGTGATATGTCCATGATGCAGTATGTGATGATATTTTCTGAATTGGCCCGTCATGCTATTTGGTTGGTTCCCACAGATAGGGAGAGGATTAAGAGGTACATAGATGGCCTCATTTTTCAGTTGCGATTGCTTATAACTAGAGAGAAAGTGCATGGTGCTACTCTTGATGAGGTTGTCAACATTGCTCGTCAGATTGAGATGGTTTGCAGCCAGGAGTGGGTTGAGAGGGAGGCCAAGAGGCCTCGTGGTAAGGGTGGATTCAGTTGTGTTTCTTCTAGGGGTCAGCTCCACCATGGTAAGGGTCGTCCTTTCAAACATTCTCAGATGGCTCGCCCAGTTCACCGTGGTGTATCATCTTGCCATGGTTCTCACTATTATCATTAGGGCCATTCCCGTGCTCCATCGGGTTAGGGCTCGTCTATGTCCGGTTCTTCTACCAGTTATCTCGATGCTCGGTACTACCTTCAGTCCCCAGTTGCAGCACCCGGGAGTTGCTATGAGTGTGGAGAGTTTGGTCATATCAGGAGACAGTGTTCCCACCTGGGGGACGTCCAACTCAGCAGAGGAGTCATTCTATGACTTCAGAACCAGTTACTTCACCACCCGCGCAGCTAGCTCGGGGTAGAGCTCAGCCAGCTGGGCTTGCTCTAGAGGGGGAGGCTGATTAAGGGGCGTCCATGCCCGTTTCTATGCTCACCCTGCCAGACCAGATGCCATAACTTAAGATGCATTGATCACATGATATGCCCCGTGAGTCTACTTATTCATATGTGTTCTCGTATTATACTCATTATCTGGAATATGCCCCGTGAGTCTCTAGTATCATATGTTCATCTATCTACGACGGTGGGTGACACTATTATTGTGGACCGTGTATACCGGTCGTGTGTAGTGACTATTGGGGGTCTGGAGACTAGATTGGATCTCTTGTTTCTTAGCATGCTCGATTTTGACGTGATTTTGGGTATGGATTGGTTGTCTCCATGTCATGTTGTTCTAGATTATCATGCTAAGACCATGACGTGGCGATGCCGGGGTTGTCGAGGGTTAAGTGGAGCCGCTTTGTAGACTACATTCCCAGTAGAGTTATTTCGTACTTGAAGGCTCAATGGATGGTTGAGAAGGGTTGTCTATCTTATTTGGCCTTTGTGAGGGATGTTAGTGCAGAGAACCTTACTATTGATTCTGTTCTAGTGGTGCGAGATTTTTCGGATGTGTTTCCTAAAGACCTGCCAGACATGTTTCCTGATAGGGATATTGACTTCGGTATTGATTTGGTGTCGGGCACTCAGCCCATTTCTATTCCACCGTATCGTATGGCACCGACTGATTGAAGGAATTTAAGGAGCAACTTTATCAACTTGTTTAAAAGGGGTTTATTCGGCCTAGCATGTCAGCCTGGGGTGCACTAGTTCTATTTTTAAGGAAGAAGGATGGAAATATGAGAATGTGCATTGATTACATACAGTTGAACAAGGTCACAATCAAGAACAAGTATCATTTTCCATGCATTGATGATCTATTTGACCAGGTTTAGGGAGCGAGTGTTTTCTCCAAGATTGATTTGAGGTCAAGGTATCACCAGTTGAAGATTCAGGACTTGGATATTCTTAAGACAACTTTCAGGACCCGATATGGCCAGTATGAGTTCCTTGTGATGTCTTTTAGGATGACCAACGCCCAACAACGATCATGCATATGATGAACAATGTGTTTAGCCTTATATTTACTCATTCGTTATTGTATTCATTGATGATATCCTAGTGTAATCTCGTAGCCAAAAGGAGCATGCCTAGTATCTGAGTATTGTGCTGCAATGGTTGAGGGAGGAGAAACTTTATGCAAAGTTCTCCAAGTGTGAGTTTTGGCTCAGTTCAGTGGCTTTCTTGGGGCACATGGCATCCAGTTAGGGTATTCAGGTAAAGAAGATAGAGGCATTTTAGAGTTGGCTTAGACCGTCCTCAGCCATAGAGATTTGGAGCATTCTTGGTTTAGCTAGTTATTACCATCGTTTTGTAGAGGGTTTCTCATCTATTGCATCACCCTTGACCAAATTGACCCAAAAGGGTGCTCCTTTCAGGTGGTTGGATGAGTGCGAGGAGAACTTTCAGAAGTTCAAGACTTTTTTGACCATAACTCCAGTTCTAGTTCTACCCTAAACTTCTGGTTCTTACACGGTGTATTGTGATGCTTCTCAAATTGGTATTGGGTGTATGTTGATGCAGGAGGGTAGAGCGATTGCTTACCTTTGCACCAGTAGAATCCCCATGAAAAGAACTATCATGTCCATGACCTTGAGCTAGCAACTATTGTTCATGCCTTGAAGATTTGGTGGCACTATTTGTACGGTGTCCATTGTGAGATTTACAATGACCACTAGAGTTTGCAGCATCTGTTCAAACAGAAGGATCTTAACTTGCGTCAATGGAGGTGGTTGGAGCTACATAAGGACTATGATATCAACATTTTTTACTATCTCGGGAAGTCCAATGTGGTGGCCGATGCTTTGAGTCGTTAGGCGGAGAGTTTAAGGAGCTTAGCATATCTTCCAGCAATAGAGAGGCCAGTGGCGTTGGATGTTCAGTCCTTAGCCAGCCGGTTTGTTAGATTGTATATTTCTGAGCCGAGTCGATTATTGGATTGTGTGGTCTCTCGGTCTTCTCTTTATGATTGTATCAGGGAGCGCTAGTATGATGAACCCCATCTACTTGTCCTTAAGGACACGGTCTAGCACGATGATTCTAAGGAGGTCACTATTGGGGATGATGGTGTATTGAGGATGCAAGGCATGCTAAGTGTGCCCAATGTAGATGGTTTGCGAGAGTTGATTCTTTAGGAGGATCATAAATCACGGTATTCCATTCATCCGGGTGTTACAAAGATGTATTAGGACTCAAGGCAACATTACTAGTGGAGGAGAATGAAGAAGGACATAGTGGAGTATGTAGCTCGGTATCTAAATTTCCTGCACGTGAAGTATGAGCATCAGCGACTAGGTGGGTTGCTTTAGAAGTTAGATATAACGGAGTGGAAATGAGAGCGGATCACCATGGATTTCATTCTTGGGCTTCCACGGCTTAACAAAAGTTTGATGAAGTTTGGGTGATTGGGGATAGTTTGACCAAGTTAGGTCATTTCATTCCTGTGATGACTACCTATTCTTCCGAGCAGCTGGGCTTGAGTGTATATCTGCGTGATCGTTAAGCTTCATGGTGTACCGGTATCTATCATCTCTAAACGAGGTACGCAATTTACATCGCGATTCTGGAGGCCGTACAACATGAGTTGGTCACTCGATTGGAGTTGAGCACAACATTTCACTCTCAGACGGACGGACAGTCTGAGCGTACTATTCAGATATTAGACGATATGCTTCGTGCGTGTGTGATGGAGTTTGGGGGCTCATGGGATCAGTTCTTTCCACTAGCGGAGCTTGCTTACAATAATAGTTATCAGTCGAGCATCTAGAGGGAACCATATGAGGCTCTGTATGGTAGGCAGTGTCGGTCTCTAGCGTGTTAGGTCGAGCCAGGCAAGGCTAGGTTATTGGGTACAGACTTGGTTCAGGATGCTCTGGAGAAGGTTAAGGTGATTCAGGATTGAGTACGCAGAACCCAGTTCAGACATAAGAGTTATGCAGATCTGAAGGTTCGCGATGTTGCATTCATGGTTGGAGAGCGGGTCCTACTCCGGGTGTCACCCATGAAGGGTGTTATGAGGTTCGGAAATAATGGAAAGCTGAGCCCAAGGTTTATCGGCCCATTTGAGGTGTTGCGATGTGTCGG